>JAHBCN010002131.1:0-98586 GCA_019359885.1 Listronotus oregonensis
CTAATGTAAAATCACCCTATCAAGTGATGAATATTATCTTAAAACTTTGCGGTTATCACATTTTAACAAGGTTACGTTTTTGTGATTAATACATGTCGGACAAAAAACCAGGTTCCCTTAGAACCAATGATAAAAAATTTTTCTTGTTGTCCGACAAAAAGGTTTCTTAAATACATCCGACAAAAATAACAAAAAAATTTTACCAAAACAATGTACGGTGTAATCCAATGATTTTTTAAATCCAAGATTTTAAATTTTAAAAAAAAAAATGAAAATCAATAAAAACATCAAAAAAAAATTAAATTTTTTTTAAAAAAAAAGAAATTTAAATTTTTTAAAAAAATTGATTTTTTTGACTAAATAAAAATATTATTACAATTTCTTTTTTTAGGGTCTTTTTGTCACCTATATGACTACAAACCCCCCCGGCGTTGCATCATTCCTTTGATCCGAGGGGAGTGTTTTTGCAACAAACCGCTGATTTTGATGAGATTTGTACCCTTCTCAAGGTGAAAATTTTTGGCCAGTTGCGTATTTTTACCTACACTTATGTTCCCCCGGGCCCCAAAAAGTGTATTACAAAAAAGAAAATGCTATTTTTTATATAAAATTTAAGTAACTGTCTTTTTAAAAAAGTTTTAGTTTCCCAGATTTAATCAAAAAAATATTTTCTACCCTAATTTTTTTTTGCAGCACTTTTAAACAAACAAAAATTTTTCATTTAATTTTGTTTTAAACCCTTTTTTTCAGAAAACCCCAAGAAAGATTTAGGAATACAACAAATCAGATTGTTTTTTTATAATTAAATGGATGGACTAATAGTCGGGGAAAGGAGTGGAGGGAAAAGTTTTTAAAAAACGTTTTTCTTGTTAAAGATAAGAATAGTTTTGTTATTATTGTTGTTTGGGAAAAGGACCCAGCAAATAAACTATATTACTTTCTTCCATTAATACCTATGACGTCAGTAAGTAAAAAAAATTAATTGCTTAAGGTTGATTTTAAAAGAAGGCTTTTTTAAGGGGATATATGAGTTATAGATTTTTTTTACGTATGACAATTTTCATTTTTTTTTAAAAAATTTCCCCCAACAAAAAAATTTGGGCCCTTTTTTCGGAGAAAAGTTTTTTTCTTTAACTGGCCCTAGCCGGGTTATAGAAAAAAAAAGAAACATAATTAATTATTGTTTTGGAAATTGTCTAGAAAAATTGCCTACACTTCGAATTTATCAAAATTTGGGATACGTGGGTTTTGGGGCGCTACTCACGAATCTGAAATTTATTTTTTGGCAACGTTTCCTTTTCGGGATATTCATCATCAAAAAATTGAAAATCAAACTAAACACTAACCTCAATTTTTTCTATATTTTTTCCCGTGTTTTTTCACACAATTTATGATTTTTTAAAAAAATTTTAAAAATATTTTATAAATACCTTTTAGAAAATATTTTTTTTTGTTTATTTAACAGTTTTTTTCATTAAATGGCGAAGGTTTCACTTTTAAACGGGGCGGCCATGTTTCCTAAATAATTCCTGCGTATACATGGTTGCAGCGTTTGAAAAAACAAAAGGGTTAAATTAAAATGGGCAAAAGGTATAAAATAAATGTAAAAACAGGTTTTTTTTTAAAAAAATAAAATATAAAATATGCCAATTTGGTATAAAAATTAAACATTTTGTGCAAAAATTTTTAAATTAGGTTGGTTTGATTTTTCTTTGGGGTGATGAAAATCTAAAAAAAAAATCGTTACCGATTTTTAAAAGATTCGTAATCAGCCAAAAAACTAAAATAATAAAATTTGGGTAAAAGCGGGGGGACGCAACCCAAACAATTCTATTTTTTTTGGGTTTCGTTTTTTTATCCCCACCCAATATTCACGGTTTAACATTAAAAAATGAATAATCGGTTATCTTATGGCAATCTAGACGAGATATTTTTCTGATGATTTATAAACTAAAACCCCCTAATTTTTAAAATATTTTTCTTGGTATGTATAATGTGTTATATAACGGAAATGCTGTATCATATCCCCTTTTGTCTTCCCAAACGAACCGAAATTGGGGATTTTTAGAGACCTCAAGTTAATGCGATAATAATTTCGTCCAATTTGGGAAAGTAGTGTGTATAAAATAAAATATTTTTAAATTGTATCTCCCCGATGGTTACTACCCCGTATAGAAACTGTTGAAGGTTCAAGAAAAAAGGGTTTCTTTTTTGTTTTGGTGTTACATTTTCCCCAATTGCCAGCTCAGTTTGTTGATCTCAGGTGTAACAGCCACTAAAGCCTCCCCCGAATATTCTTTATAAAAATTATATGCTATGAAATGCACATCTAGGTTCTTAGAAACGTAGCTCGACGCGTTGGGTATAACCACTTTCTGTCAGGGCCCTCTTATGTCGTCACAAAGTACGTACGTTTAATTAAAAAAGACATTACCAATTTCCCTAAAGCGTCGAAATTACTTTATGAACTTTTATATGGTAGGGTGAATTCCTCTTTGGGTTTTGGTGGGGGGGATCCATTAATTAAAGGCATTAAAAAGGGAAAACTCCCGACATCACGTAACTTTTTTTTGTAAGAAAAAAGTGTAAAATTTCAAGATTTAAATGGATTAAAATGAAGCAATGTTTCTCCACTAAAATATAACTAATACAATGAGCTAATCTAAAACACTATTTTCTTACTGTGATCCTAGACTACGTTCTTAGTATTTTTAGAAACTACGCATTTTTGAAATATCTCCCCGTGAGATTTAGTCAAGCCAATTCTCCCGACATCCTACCCAGGGAGGAGAGGGGGTCGAAAAATCGCCTCACGTAATTAACGAAACGTTGTATTTTCTTTCTATAAATGGCAATGGAAAATGTCCGAACCACCGCACATTATTCAATTTAATGGAAAAATAAATAAATATTATAAAACTTTATTATGCTTTATCAAAGATAATACTACTACGAATAAGATAAACCATTCAATGCTATATTTTTGATACCCCTAATGGACTTTGGCTAACGCGGCCCGATGTATCGAAATTTTCCGCTACCCTTGAACGAAAGTTAAACAGTGTTGCCGGCGAAATTTACTATTGGCACCCCATTTAGCCCCCGCTTTCGTACTTCGTGTTCCGAATAAGGTACAAGCGACAGACTTGGCAATGTCGCATATTATTATGGTTTCGTATTCTACCTCGTTTCGCTGGGGCGGGGTTACCCCAATTTTATTCGCATTTACGGAAGCATTGATAACTCCCAACTGATTCAAACGCCCCATTTAAATGAACCATCTATCCGTAGTAGTATTATCTTTGGCTTTATTTAACTCTTCTTGGAGACTCCATTTGTTAAGGTCGTATTAATATTACTTCGCTTTCTGGAAGTGCTGGGGAAAAATTTAAATTTTAAAATGTAACTTCAAAAAAATTTTTAAAGTATTCTTTTTTTCTGTAAATATTTGTTTTTAAAGATCTTTATCTAAACTTAATACTTTCTAAAATACGGACCCTTTTATTTTCCCATGTGTGGTCCACTAGACAATTTTAATCACCATTTTTTTGAAAGTCAACAAAAATAGGTATATGATAATACAGGTTTTATGTAAGGAGTGGCTTGTAAAAATTTGATTCTTAAAAAAATCATAATTTATTCTTTTAAAAAATCCAAATTCGCGTCCGGGTTTAAAACCCGAATAAATAGGTGTTATTATATCCAAAATGGGTACCTGGTGACACTATATATCTTCCCAAAAATTTTAAAGCAGATTTTTTTGATTCAAGAAAAAAAAAATTTGGTAGTTATTTTTTCAGGTAAAAAATTATTCCCCTTTTTGCGGTCGTAACAAAAAGGTCTTGGTCATAGAATTTCCCTAAGCTATGGAAATCGTCTTGGTGCCTTTTTTTTAAAAAACAGTTTTAATAAAATTTTAAGTTTTTTACCCAACATTTATTTTTTTCTTTTACCTTTTTTTTCCAAATTAAAAAACGTTAATTTTTTTTAAAAACCTGTAAACTGTACATTAAATTTTTTTTTTGGAAAATTTTATAAAAATTTTGGTAAATCTCTATACAAATTAAAGTTGAAAAAAAAATTTTTTTTTGGTTGGTTTTTTTTGGGGGAAAAAATTTTGGGGTTTGAGGAAAAAAATTTAAAAACAAACACTTCAAAAATTTTCCAAGACTTGTATTAGATCCGGAGGAAATTTTTGACAAAAAAAAATATTAAATTTCAAAAGGGGTCCTTTTTTTTTTATTTTTTTTAAACATTTTTAAAATTTTTTTTTTTTCTCTCAAAACGGGGAGGTATTCTTTATGTTGATAAAAAAAAACAATATACAAACCAAATCAAGTTAATGCAAAAAAATACAGTAATATTTTTTTAGTGGCATACCTATTAGCCATCACAATTTAAAAAAAAATTTTTTTTTTCTTTTTTTTAACTAAACATTTATGTAAATTTTTAAACAAAAATTTCTACAATTAGAAAAGATATGTCTGGAAAAAAAAAAGTAAGTATTTAAATAATAAATCATGAATCATATTCAATAAAAAAAAACTTTTTTTTGGAAAAAGGGATATTTGAAAATTCAATGTTTCTTTTTTTTATTATCAATCGTTTTTTGCATTTTTTTTTTGGGATTTAAATTTTAAAACGAAAAAAAGTGTATATAATTTTTTTAAAATATTGGGGATATCGATTTAAATTTCAAAATTTTTTTAAAAAAAGCAAAAGTGCAACTTTCCCAAACTTAAAGAAAATTTTCTGGGCCAAAATGAAGAAATAAGCATTTAATTTTAAAAACTAATAATATGAATAAAATATTGCTCTGGGAAAAACAAATGAGAACTGGTTCTCTAGTTTTTAAACGTATGCATTATAAATTTGAAAAATTTTCCTTTTTTAAATAAAAAACTTTTAAAAATTGGATTTTTAGATCCAAATTTATTTGAATGACATTTTTGTACAAAGGGGGTTTTTTTAAAATAAATTTTTAACTTTTTGTCGCCTTTCGCTTTTGGGCTTTTTTTTTCCCATAAATAAAACAGCGAAGGAACCAAAGAGTTTTAAAATTTAACCCAAAAAATTTTAAATAATTTCAGTAAATTTTTAAAAAAGTAGTCTTTAAGATGATGCTCAATCGTTGAAATTTTTTTCAAAAAAATTTTTTCTTGATGCGGTAAAAAATATCGCATATTCGAAAAAAAGAGGATAAAAAAATGCACAAACCAAAAACTACAAACGATAAGCATTAATCTCAAGTACAAACATTTTTGCAAAAATTTCTGCTCAAAAAATTATTTTTTTTTTTGGTCAATTAAAAAAACAAAAAAATTTACCCTTTTTTTTTTCATCGTTTTAGTTTTTAAATTCCTTTTTTTGCTCCAATTTTTTTTAAAATGCAATTTTTTGACTCGCATCAAAAAAATTTTTTTTTTTATACAAAAATTTTCAAACGATTGAGCAAAACTTAATAGTGAACACCTTATTTGAAAATTAAGCTAGAAATGTGTTTCAATTTTTTGGTCTAATTATTAAAAAATACAAAAATTGAGTTTACTACATTCATTAGCTCGTTTGTAGTTTTTTTAAAAATACTTTTTACCTGCATTATTTTTTAAAATTTATTTTTTCCATCAAAAAAAAAAAATTTTGTTACAAAAAAAAACGACGAGCATTCATCTACTAGTACAATTACATTATTTAAAAAAACTGTTAAAATTATTTATAATTTTTTTAATTTTTTAAAATACAAAAAATGGAGTTTACTACAATCATTAGATCTTTTGGTTTTAAAAAAAATAAAAAAAATGAATTTTTAAAGGGGGGTTCCCACGTGATGGAGCTTTTTAAAGGGGGATATTCTAGTCTAAAAGCAGAATTTCGGGCGTTTTTGACGCCGAAAAAAAAAATTAATAATTTAGCTATCCTTTTTTTTATCATTTATTTATTTATATTTTAAGAAGTCACAAAAAAATTTTCAAAAAGTTACACGCTGTTGTTGTAGAGGGAAAAAAAGGGCGTGTCTATCTTGTCATGATTTTCCTACAAATGTCATTATGGCTGGAACCAAAAAAAAAAGGAAAAAAAATTCTCGCAAAACGGTGGTTTCTCAAAAAAAGAGGTAGGTTTTTATTTTAGTTATTTTTTAACTTTTCCGAACTTTAAAAATAGCATAAAATAAAAAAAAAAATTTTGTTGGTTCCTGCCATAAAGGAATATATAAAGAAAATGTAGATTTAAAAAAATCGGTCAATTAGAACTTGAGATTTTGTGACAAACGTTTAGAAAAAAGTAATTTCGAAAGAAACGCGTTTAATGTTTTTTCCTACGAGCGTGTGGAAAAGTCCACTTTTCCGCACGCATTTGAGTGCGCAATGTTGCACTTTTCCGCACGGCGTGCGGAAAAGTAAAACTACTCTAAAATCTTACAGGTAAACAAGATTTATATGTATTTTAGTAATTGTAGGCTATTTCATGCAATATACGAAGCCATTGCAAGTTTTAGTTTATTCTCTTTTTTGTTTGTTATTTGTAATTTTCAATATTTCAACTAAAACACAAAAAAACTTTTTTAATTATCCTGTATAATAATAATAAATGATTATGACAAGTCAAGCAACAATATGTAATCTTGGTGATTTTAACACATGTCAGATTTTTCTTCGTTTCCATATGAACAAGCAATTGCACAAATGAATTTCGATACAAACAAGCATTTTTAATGAAAAGGCGTCATAGTATTTTTTAATTAAATAAAAATGACAAAAATAATTATTTAAAATGAGTATTCCGATGAGGAGCTACCAGATTCTATCCTTGATGCAGCAAATACCGTAAGTTTGAATTTATTACCAGCAAAATATCGTGAAGAATGTGAGAATCAATATAGTCATTTCGAAAACTGATGCTCCAGCAAGGGGACAAAAAGTATTAAAGAAGAAGTGTTCTTGGCCTATTTTGCGGATTTGCAAAAAACATATAAACCTAATACTTTATGGAGAAATTTATGTTAAAATGTGTCCTCAAAGTGAAAAGGAACCTTGATTTAAGTTCATATTTCAAGCTAATATCATTACTTAAACACCAAAACGTGGGATACCGGCCAAAAAAATCAAAAACATTCAGCAAAGAAGAAGTTTCAAGATTCATGAAAGAAGCACCAGATAATATTTACCTTCTAGTAAAGTTGCTACAATTTTGGATTACCCGGTGCTTGTAGGAGAGATGAACCTACAAAAATAATGATTGATGACATACAGGATAATGAAAATTTGATAGTGGTGAAAATTCCTGACAGTAAAAGTTATACTTCCAGAATCTTTGTAGTGTCCGATGAAACAAATAACGGACTTTATCTGCAATTGTACCGTAAATATGCAAATTTGCGAAAACCACATACCCATACAGACGTTTTTTTGTCCAGTATAAACAAGGAGCATGCAGTACGCAATGTGTGGGAATAAATTCAATAGGTAAAATGCTTTCAGAAATTGCTGCATACTTAAAATTAAAAATCCAGAAGAGTACACTGGATTTAGATCCTCTGCGACTATGTTAGCGGACTCTGGAGAAGGAATTACCAATGTCAAGCGACTTGGGGGGTGGAAATCAACGGCTGTAGCTGAGAGCTACATGGATGAATCCACAAATGAGAAAAAGGATATGTCGAATAAAATATTGACCATGAACAACTCCCTCCTGAGCTAAGGCAACCTTCATCAAGTCGTACAATAAGCGCTTCCATAAGCTACCCGCTAAATGAAATTACAGGTTCTGCAATTAATTTATAATATGCTAATAACTGTTCTTTTGTTGAAAATGTTATCAACAAATAATTCCCATTTATAAATATGTTGTAGTAGTTCTTTCAGATTAAACATAATTTAAAAAAAAATCGTTGCTTTAATATTGGTATTATCTGACGCTCGTAGGAAAAATTTTGTTCCTAACGCTTGCGCAAAGTGACTTTTCCGCACTTGACTGCTTGCGCAACGGCAGTCGCGTGCGGAAAAGTATCATTTTGCGCACTTGTTAGGAAAATAACTATTTCGATTCCAGTTTCATTGCGCCGAACAATAACTTTAGCTATAACTTTTGGAATATTTCAAAGTTCGAAAAATCCCTTTAAGGAGATATCCTTAAATATCTAAACTATCGAAACATGGAAAAAAAATCGATTTTTTTCAATTTTCTAGACTAAAATACCCCTTAATCATTTTTTCCCGTTGTGAATAATATTGTGAATTAAAAAAAAAACATAATTTTGTTTAGGTCCGTTATTTACCACAAGGCCCATGGAAAAAAGATTAAACAAAAACGACGCCGAAGTCGTTGAAGTAATCCACACTGACGGTGGTACTTTTGGCTTCCAAGATTCTTGCGGTACCATCGACTTTTTCGTAAATGGTGGCAGCACTCAGCCTGGATGTAAACAGATTGATTTGGCTGATCTTATTGGAACTTTCCAGGAACCACGTAAGTTATATTGCCGAAAGAAGTCGATTTATTTGTTTCTAAAATTATTAAGAAAGTCACTATTCCTAAAAAGTTTGATAGGCATGCAGGTGTTTTCTGTAGTTTTTATAGTTTCAAACCACCATTCTAAAGAAATAAATCGGAGTCTTCTTTTTCAATAACAAGAAATTCTCATAGTGGTGGTTTTAAGGGTTATTTAGCTCCTTTGTGAAGATCAAGATGCGTATTTTGATTTTATTTTTAAAACATTTAAATCCAGTTCTGCGTTGTACAAATCTTTCAATCACAAGTAATCGTGGTGTATAAGTAAAATATTGTGTTTTTAACTAAAATCAATTTAGGTTTTTATTTTTATTTTTTATCTTAAGTAATTTCGATGGTGGAAGTCTAATTTTACATCAAATTAGGAGAGTGTTTTCGGAAAGACAAAAATTGCGGTAAAACTAATAATATTTATGTGACGCAATCAGAATATTCATTTCGGCCTTCGTAACGAAAACACTTTCGAAAGCAACAAGGCTTTTTCATAAAAACCACCGGTCAACTACCACGATCTCCGGATCTAACACCTCCAGATTTTTGTCTTTGGGGAGTTTTAAAAAATAAAATTTATAATGAAGTAATTTTAACCCGACAATAACTTGATCAAAGAATTTATGAGGCCTTTGCAAAAATAAAACCATTACACATCATAAATGCCCTAACATCCGTTTTAGAAAAAGATGTAAAGAGTGCATTCATAACAACGAAGGGGCTTTCGAACAATCTCCGTTATTTTTCCCTTAATCTGAATCTTCTATTTCCTTTCACAGTTTCTCCCATTTCTTGTATGTTAAAATATATTGTGAAATGTCTTTCAAGCTACAATGTTATCACATATTTATTTCTAGGATATTAGCTATTATTTCATACCCTACTGTCGTTGAAAGTAAAAAAGTTTAAATATATCACATAAAAAACTTGTATCATCCATGGTGTGTTATATTTAAATATATATATATATATATATATATATATATATATATATATATATATATATAATACGCTATCTTTTTAGAATAAAATATACAGGGTGTTCCATTTAAAATAAAATGAGGTTAGGTCCGATAACTTTTTACCTGACCCCGTATAGTTATTCTGAAAACGCACGTTATTCAACAAAATAACAAAGAAACTTTTGTATAGAACATCTCTTTTAACTAAGAAAATATAGGTTCATTCTAAAATTGGCAATTTCTTGAATTTCCCGTATCTCTTAAGCGAGCGAAAATTTTTAAATTTGGATTTTACCATTTTAAGTTTGACCCAAAAAGAGCATACGATGCCGATATTACTTTTTTGATACGACTAACAATTACAGAGATACCCTATAAAAGTGTTGAAAATGGGACACCCTGTACATCCGCGCAACAAACGACGCTTCAAATAATTGTACTAACTAATTCATACTATTGTCAAACAGTTTTAATGTAAATAAAAGTGTCAATATTCCTATACGTCTTTGAACTATGTCTATATCAGAGCTGTCAAAGTATTCCTAAATAGTACTGCAAGTACAAGTATTTATGATTTTTTAAAAAGTACTTTAAGTACAAGTAAAAGTACTCGTTGAAATATATTTGCTTTTTCAAGGAAATTTAAAAAGTACTTGAAGTACTACCCAAGTATTTTACTTGAAGTAAAACAAAGTACTTAAAGTAAAACAAAGTACTCAAAGTAAACTAAAGTAACTGAAGTAAATAAAAGTACTGGAAGTAAAAGTAGTTTAACTTGACTAGCATTTTTTTTTAATAACATTAAGTTAAATGATGCCTAAAATATATTAGCGCAAAAGAAAATGTATACTTTGCTAATTTAACGATTATCCTTACTTGTAAAGTCTGTTATTGTGATGTATGTATTGAGATTTTTAGCAAAGTTATTTTTTTGGAAAATTTTTCGGGTTTGGAAATCCAATATATTTTGTTAATTCAATCCTAATGCAATTTTTATTTTATATTTTGAAACCTTATGACCTCCCAAAACTAGTAATTAACCAGATATTTTTTGCAGTTTTATCCTTTTCATAAAATATTATTTTTCTTTTTTCTCTAACAACAAACGTATGTTAAACTAATGCACTTTATATATATATATATATATATATATATATATATATATATATATATATATATATATATATATATATATATATATATATATATATATTATAAGTATTAATTAAAACAAGTTGGTTCCGTATTAAAAAAATAATAAAGCTGGTAGAAGAGCTTAAAAAGAAGAAAGTGGCGAGATAATGACTGTAAAATAAAATTTAAAATACAGGTATCTTTAAATTATATTTAACCTCGTATTTATACAATATTTTGATGTTTTTTTAAGTACCTGTAATATTAAAGGTATTTAAAAAAATTGTAAATTTACCATTCTTGGTGCTGCTAACAATTGAATTAAGCAGCAACGGTCGGACGATCTTCTTGTTTTAACCTGTTTGCGCGATTATCTAACGTGAATAAATTGGCGTACTTGATTGATTTCTTTTTACTTTAAGTACTTCCTATTTACTTAAAGTACTTTTTTTTTACTTCAAGTACATCGCAATAATTCAAGTACTTAAAAAAATTTTTTAAGTAATTTACTTGGCAAAATCAAATAAAAGTTCAATTATTTTGATATAAATTAATCAAGTACAAGTACAAGTATTTCCTTATAAAAAGTACTTAAAGTAAAATACTTTTAGTACAGAAAAGAACTTGGAGTTAAATTTTACTTCAAGTACTTCAAGTTTTGACAGGTCTGGTCTATATGCTAATTTTTGTTTTAGTTATGTGTGATCACCGCAGAGCATGGGCCTACTTTATCGAAGCAGTATTAAACCCTACAGACTTCGTAGCCCAAAAATGCAATACTTGGGCCAATTACAAAATAAGTTATTGTGATAAAGAAACCGTACCGATGGGCGATTTAGCAACGACCTTAACCGGCAACTTTTATTTGGATACTAATAAAGAAAGGCCTTACTCAAAAAAGGCTACAAAGGGTTTTAGTTTGTCCAGATTACTTCAACATAGATAAACAATAACAAATATAAAGTATTAAGAATTTACCAATAAATAGTATAAATAATTTTAAAATATATTATTTAAATATAGAAAGGTAGGTGACATTATTGACAGTCATGTTTGTCAAGCGTTTTGTTTTTTGGTTTGTAAATAGAAAAAAATATATTGATAATTCTGTTGCTGTTTAGCTCAGAGTTCTATGATGTAACTTTTAATGGACATAAAAATAATTAAATTTTATATGTTATTTAACTAACAATATAGAAAGCTAAAAATTCGAGGGTAAATATGAGTATTTTGGAAACTATAAGAAATACTAAGTTGGTTACAAGAAGCTTAAGTTACATAATTTAAAGCCCAGTATAAGAGTGTTTAAAGTTTGAACATATTCCGAATGCTTGGGGATACCCGCAAAACATATATGTACATTTGAATCTGTGAATACCTAACTCACAAAACTTAAATTAATAGGTTTAACATTATTTTAAATGTACTCAATAAAGCTTTGCTTTTAACTGAACCTGTGTATATTTTTAACATAAATATTTCAATCTAAGTACCTACTAAAAGTTTTTAGCGCACTCCTTATATAATTATTCAATCTTGTTGATTATTGGGTTCCATTTAACCGGCTCTATGATGTATAATTCGAAATGACATAGTGGATCTGTATTATTTTAATGGTCTAATATCGACATCGGACAAAGGTGGTTACGAATGTTCTTTTTCTGTGAGTTCTGATCGCCTATGAAAATTGACGTTTTATCTAGGTACATATTTTTACAAACCGTTCATCATACTTGATGTGAAAAAGACACAGCGCAATTCTTATGTAACTTGGTGACAAGTGAAAATTTTACGAAATTTTAATATGTTGGTACCTAGGTCAAAACTAACATTGCCACAAATCTGATAAATATGCAGGGTGAGCCAATAACACAGGTCCACAAAAAAATGGTGTGTGCTTGGTGCCGGATTAAGATTTTCTGTCGTATTTTTTCCGCTGAACACGAATCTAAAGTCAAAACTGGGGTCAAACAGCAAAAAATCGAGAAAAGGCGTAATTTCAGAAAATAACTAGATTTTTATTTAATTTTAAAAGTTAATATCTCAAAAACTATAAAAGATACACGAAACTTTATATGACATAAACTATGTATTTTTTCAAGGTCTTTATTTTAAGTTAAATAACCTTTTTGTCTAAATGCAATATTTTTCGAGTTGTAATTAAAAAACTATATTTCCCAGGATTTTTTACCACTGGAAAAAATTTAAAAACTATTTTTTTTTAATTTTTGCATTTTGTCTACAAATTTTAAGTGATTTGGGATTCAACAAAATAACATAAATGATTTATAATAAAAAAAACAAAATCTCTATAATAATAAAAAAAGTGCCCTATTTTGGACCGAAATATTTTGTCAACATTACATTTTCGTTTGTATCTTCTTTATCATTTATCTTATCAAAAATGTTTATATAACTCTTTATATAGACAATTTGAAAAACTTTATTATGTGTTCTATGAAAATTTTTGTATTTCTTATGGTTTATATCAGGGGTCTCCAAACTACGGCCCGAGGGCCACATCCGGCCCGCGGACAGATTTTGTCCGGCCCGCGGAGAGCTAGCATATTTGAAAACTCCTTTTAGAGAACAAATAATTTTTATAGCAAATTAAATTAAGTTTACTGAAGTATTCTAATTTTTTGTTGAATAATTATTAATATGACATCTACATTGATATGGTCATGGGCTAACTCCGCTAACTCATAACATTCTTGTAGCTTATTGTTATTTTTTTTGTGATAAGTTGGATAAAGAAACACAGAATTGTAATGAGTAAAGACATTTATAATATGCAGAAAATTTAACTTCAGTATAAATAACTAACAAATTATTGAAATGAATCCAACTAACATTTTATACATTTTAAATAATCACATAACCTATAACAAACATAATGACATATGAAATACTAATGAGATTTATGTAATTGAGATTTTCCACTGACAATAGTTTGTAGTTGTGGACTAATTTACTTGTACCAATTTTAAAAGAGATTTAAGATGCTCATTAGTTAATTTCGATCTGTAAACATTTTTTGTGTACTTCATTTTGGAAAGGTTTTTACACAAATAAGTAGTACCAAAGATAATACTACTACGAATAGATGGTTCATTTAAAGGGGCGTTTTGAATCAGTTCGAAATATCAATCTTGTAAATGCGAATAAAATTAAGTCGGTAACCCCCGCCCAGCGAAACAAACCGTGCGACATTGCCAATGTCTATCGCTTATACCTTATTCGGAAAACGAAGAGCGAAAGCGGGCGGCTAAACGGATTGTGTTTTTTCAAGTCGCGTTTCATCACGCCAATAGTTAACTGCCGGCAACACTGTTTAACTTTCGTTCAAGGATAGGGTCTCTCGATGGACATCGTCTCGTGTTAGCCAAAGTCCATTAGGGGTATCAAAAATATAGCATTGAATGGTTCACCCTTTTCCGTAGTAGTATTATCTTTGGTATACCAAAAACAATAAAACAGACCACGAGCAAATTTATGCAAATTATCAAATTGTGTCAGTGGAAGATGAGTTTTATATTTGTTCTTAATTATATCCTGCATTGTAGATCAATCATTTCCATTTGAAGTTCCGGGGCTAGGGTTTCAATGTCAGTATCAAAAGGATTCTAAAAAAAACTTAATTTGATTCGCAATGGCATCAAAGTCCGAGAAACGAGTATCAAAATTTATCTTAAAACACTAAAAATTTCCCCATTGAAAAAACGATGGGGAAAATCGGGCTAAAAAGTGGGGTGAATATTTCACATGTTTTAAAATGTAAAAAAAATTTACTTCGTAGTTGTGATTGAAACAGTCTCAATGTCTTCCGGAATGATTTGATAGGAGTGTATAAGTCAGGAAGATGCTGGTTTTCTCCTTACAATCCCAAATTCAGTTCGTTCACATGTTTTGTCAAATCAACATAGAATGCTAATTTCCCACAGCCATGCGTTGTTTTGTAATGCAGTAAAGGGCGATGCTTTTCATTCAAAAAATTTCGATCACTGCTCGAAGTTCAAAAAAGCGCTGAAGGACTTTCCACAATTAAGCCAGCGTACGGCAGTATGATAAGGTAAGTCAGTTTCTCCAATCTCTTCAATAAATTGTCGGAATTGTCGGTGATTCAGCCCAAAAGATCTGATAAAATTAACAGTTGATATGACTGGTTTCAGAACGTCAGACATATCCAAACATTTTCCGCACAAAGACTGTTGATGAATGATACAATGTAAGACTAATGGTTTTGAACCACCGTCATTTTCTACAGCCTTTGACACAAGAGCGACCACTCCTTTATCTTTCCCACTCATGTTTTTGCCTCCATCAGTTGTAATACATTTCAAGTTTTTCCATCGAAGGTTCTTTTGATTAATGGCCATTTAACTCCTTTAAAAATATCTGTACCAGTAGTTGTGCCATGAATACTATAGATATCAAGAAGTTCTTCGTGCACTTCATAGCTTTTATCTACTCCTCGAATATAAATCACTTTGAGCAGTATCTGACACATCCGTTGACTCATCCAAGGCCAAAGAAAACCACTCAAAATGTCCATTTTTGTCGAACAGTTGAGAGGATATATTTTCAGCGATGTTTTCTACCCTTCGAGCCACAGTGTTGCTGACATACTGACAGTTTTTAATAAATTTACCTTTTCAGGGCACATTTCTTCGGCTACTGCAATTATGCATTCTTTGATCGTTTCTCCATCGGTAAATGGTTTTCCACGTTTTGCAATTTCAAGAGCCACACAGCTGGTACGAGTTGCAGCCTCTTGTTCAGTTTTTGAGTTTTGTAAATGAAGATTGCTGCGATTTCAATCCGCGCTGCATAGCTTCGAATTTTTCTGTCCGCAAACTTCCTGTATATTTTGAGTAATTTTGAAAATGTTTTGTTTCATAATGACGTTTAATGTTATATTCTTTGAGAACGGCTATGCTTTCATTGCAAATCAAACATAGCGCCTTGTTACTGGACTCAATTACGAAATACTGAATGTTCCACTGATCTTGGAATTTTCTGCATTCACTATCAATTTTTCGCTTCTTTTCCATACTACTAATTCACACACAAAAGCACCACCGGCAACAATGATAATATGGTTTTGGCCCTCGGAACTTACTGGAGTAATCAGTATGGCCCTAAGGCTGGAAAGTTTGGAGACACCTGGTTTATATAGTACTAGTCCAAACATTCCATGCTACCAGGTCTCTTCCGGTAAATGTACCTTGTCTGTTTTTTTGGGTTTTTCTCGATTGTTTGCCGGTACCCAGCGCACACCACTTTTTTTGTGAACCTGTGTGATTAAACTTAAAATATGCTTGCAATATACCATCATAATGACATTTATTATTAATATTCTATGTAATATTTAATTTTGCTTTCAATTAGATAATGTCCATAAAAAAATATTGAATTGATAGTTATTAGTTAGTATACAGGATAAAAAATATAGGTAATAAATTATTGTTGTTAAAAAATAAATAATAAGTGAATATTTGTTCAAGATATTTAGGTTTTTTTCTAAAAACATTGATTAAATATATCTGTAAAATATACTTTAGCATATACTTTTTATTCAGGGTCAGATTTATAAAAAAATATTGTTTTAAAAATACAAGTTGCAAAATACTCCTCTGCAGTCTTTCCATTTAGTTTTTTGTTTTACTATAATAGGAAATATTATTCCAAATGTCCTTTTTTAATTCTTTTTGTTTAATACTGTGCTACCTCTAGAATCTTATTTCATTTTATAATGTTCTTATACAAGGTGTACAAATTCCATTATTATTTAAATACTTAAAATTTAAACTTAAAATATTTTATAACTTCAATATTAACCGGTGTTTTTTATGGTCTGATTTTTGTAATAATAAAAAAAATAATAATGAGGTTTAGGTTTTAAGATTTGGGCCCCTTTGGCCTTTTAATGACCAACCCTATGAAAAAAAAAATACTGAATGCCACTGCAAGAAACCACAAAACTAAAAATAGGAACGTAGTTTAATTAAAAAATAAAATAAGTTTTTATGAAGATTTCAAAAATATGTTGGGAGTGTCATTTGGTACTTGGGCTATGCACAGCACAAGGTAGAAGTACATTAATTCCCAAAATTTCGTCTCAATATTTTTTTTCGTGTAGCAAACTAATGGGCTTATTTATTAAATTACCCTGTATACCTAAATGCACCTTAATATCAATAGTGAAAAATCATGGTTCTGGCTCAAACAACAACAAATTAAAGAACAATGTCATCTTATATGACTAGTTTAACCTAAACTTTGCCTACATTTTTGAACTATAACGATTTATTTGGTCATTTTACAACTCTGAACACAAATTCTCAGTCAAATACAGTTTATTAATTAAATAGCAAAATAAAATAGTATATTTTGGTGATTAATAATAAATTAATCTCGTTATAATTGTGTTGCAAGTACAGTGCAAGAGCATATTTTTAGGTTCAATTATTGGCTCACCCTCCATAGCTATCAAGTTTGTGTCATTACAAAAATTGTAAGTCTTGACCTAAGCTACAACATATTTAAAATTTGTAAGTAAACTTGTACGGATCACCAAGTTCCATAAGATTTTGAGCCATATCCTTTGATTGGCTTAAAAGTAATTTGACATTTGTTTGGAAGCAAATTTGTAAATACCAACAGATTATATCATCTGGAAAAAAATTATGTACTATTTTTATCTCATAAAAAATGTATAAATGGCAATATTTTTTAAAATAAAAATGCTTAACATGTTTAATAGGATTGTGGTAAAAAAAGATATGCAATCAATCCTTATTTTCATTTTCACTTCCTGGTTAATTTAATTTTTAGTTTCGTACCAACCAAGAAATAGGGACTTTCCAGGATTTCTTAATCAGTAAATATCACTTTAGTACAAAATAGGAAAAAGGACTGTGCAACTAAAAAACAAATTTTCTTTAAATTATTTATTTCATTAAATAAAGCGAATACGATTATTGTTAAGCCCCATCTTCGCCATTTTAGTTTTTCTGTACGATTTTATCTATATTTAGTTTCTTTAAAAAATATCTTTAAATAATAGGCATTAAAGCTTACAAATAAAAAAAATACTAGCAATATTCGTTTATTGGCTTTATTATTTCATAAATAATTTTTGATTTCCCTTTAAAAGATTATTAATTTTAAGTATATTTAAACATCCACTTGCTTAGATTCTAAAAAATATTAATAACATTAGGAACATCGGTTAAAAACTAAAATGGTAAAGGCTTAACTAAACCGCAATCCTTAATCGGGCCATTAAGAGTGGCGAAAGCTAAATTAATTGAACAATAATAGGCAGACTTTTCCTTATTTTTTTTTGCTTACGTGATTCTTTAAAAAATGGCCCGATTATAAGTAGTATCACAGATTTTAACAAAAAGCTACTTTACCTTTGTACCAGTTTCCCTAATTTAAAATATTTATACAAATTACCTTACGGTGACTGTTTTGAACAGAAAAGTAAAATTTCAACAAAAGCGGATGCAGTTATTCTAAGGCATACTTCAAAATAAAACAATATTTTGCTGTCTCAAAACCTAAACTACCCACATCTTAAGTTTGAACACCAATTTGCAACTGTTTATTACAAAGTGTCCCAAAAATAGAAGTTAATAAAAAAATTTCGAAAGCATGTAGGTGAGGTAAAAATAACACAATAAATTATGTTATTTTTTCTCTAAGGACCCTATCGAGATGGGGAGTTCTAAGTGAGTCAATGATTCTTGTTTCTATTTACATTACATTTTATTCCCCGTCTTATACAGTATGTCAGTGGATGGGACCAGGGCCGGATTTAACTTTTTGCCGCCCATAGGCTAATATATTTTTGCCGCCCTAATATGTCAATATTTTTTGGATATCAGAACAAAAAATTTAATAAACAAGTTTAACAAAAGTAAATCATACAGAAAATTAAGTAACAATTTTTTAAAGCAAAAGAATTTCATAATATCAAAACAAAATATAAATTAAAATGGTAAAACCAATAAATCTTTTTTTGACCGATGTATTATTTAATTATAGGCAAAAACCTATACTAACATTTTTTTTCGAATCTTTTTTTCTGCAAAATCATTGATTATATCGTTAAAATCTACGATTACATTTTTTAAAATAATTTATCGTAAATTTGCCGCCCATAATATTTGCCGCCCTACTCATTCTTTGCGTAAATCCACCCCTGGATGGGGCTAACAAAAAAAAGTGAAAGACACAAACATATTTTTGCTTGTTAGAAAATACGATCCACACTAAAAAAAATTAATTTTATTATACAGTATGGGCAAAATAATGTTATTTGGCCAAAGAGCAAACACCTTATCTTTTTTTGTTTAAAACAAAAAAGGATTCGCGATACTTAAAATATTCTATACATAAAACAGTACAAAAAATTAGCGTAAGAGTACAGTTATCTTGTTTATTTGTTTTTATTGCAGAGAGAAATTATAATATATGTTTCTACTGAAATCCTAGGCCTAATTTCCAACTATTTTTTATCACACTAGAGTACATACATAATAGTTTCTAAACTAAAAATAATATATAGGGCATATCTGTCAATGATTTATCTAATGAAGTAATCATTTACCGTAAATAAAAAATACTGTGTTATGGACATGGTCAAGTGTTACACCTTTACGTCATGGAGCAATTTAGCGAAAAATTTGTAGAAGGCACAATACTACTGCTGCAAACATATTTTACCAATAAACCCGAAAATTTGTCATTGAATGTTGTTCAGCACATTGCGCTAGGAAGGTAACAGAATTGTTTTATCGTAGATTTGCCCTAAGAATTAATTAATTTAGTAGAAATGGCCCTTTTTGCCTTTTTTTGTTTCTTGCATAATAAGGTGTGTTTGCCCACAAACAAAACTGAAATTGTGTCATTGTAAATCGCATTTACTAAATAAATAAAAACTTTTAAATTAAGAGTAACGTTTTTCATATCTTTCACTTGTTGATTTATTTGTCCACTAGTAAATCCTGTTTGTGTACATACTGTATATTTCAATATTCAGTCACCGTGATATGCTGTATACATACATTTTAAGAAATTAATAGTTATTTTATGTTAAGTTAACTAAAATCATAGTCTAAGGATATTCTAATAAAGTCCTCTCACTTTTTTAATGTCGCAAAAATACCGCAGTTGACCTTGAACACACCCGGCCACGGGTGGCCACGGTGCAGCAGACAAATAAGTGGTCCTACCGCGTTCAATGTAAATAGTCTAACTCTCGGTTGATTATTATTTTTATACGGGGGCGTTCTATTAGAAATATAATATTAGTGAGATTATAAATGTTTGTATTATGTATTTATTTTTTATACACCATTATTGATAAATAGATTACTTTGGTAACAAACAAAATAAAAGGCGGTAGGTTAAATTACAAATTTTACAATTTTTTAATATCTTAAGTTTTTGGCATTCTTTATTACTAGATTGGCTTTGATTTAAAATTAAAAGCAATAGATAAATTTTACCGCCTACTTACAAAATTATGTTTTTTGTTACGTGTTTAAAGAAATAACATAAAAATTGAGTTAAAACATATACACACCTCTCTATATCCTTAGGACATCGAAAAAATGGAACATAATCACGTGTAGTAACGCAACGATCATCAACAGTATAATAAGAAAAACTACGCTTAGCCGTCTCAACTAAATAGATTTTTTTAAATAGTGTAGCGTGCAAAAACGATTCCGCTAATATAACCGTCTGGACCGAAGGCACTGCACAATTAGAATATCCATAGACTTTGCTAAAATTTGTTCTTATGATAGGTACTGGGCTGTGAAACATAACACATAACAACAGTAAGTTAATGCCCTAAAAACAACTAAATCGATATTAACAGGTCAAACAAGTTCTATAAATTATAGGCCCTTTTAACAATAGTTCAGTACAACAACCTAACCTATATATTACATTTATTTACAAGTAAAACTGATTTTAGGTTTATAATTAAAACATTTTTTAAAGCAATAAAGGATTAAACATTTACTTTTAGTATGTAACAAGGTAAAACAAAATTTGTATACAGGTTGAAACAAATACATAGCTTACCATCATTGGACGCATTTAAATGAAACAGCCTATTCTCCCTCTTTTTATTTCGGTCTAACAAATTCCAAAAAAACGTTTTCCACTCTTAGTATTAATAACGAGCATCTCTAAGGATAAAACTGCTTGCTTTGACAATCGCTCAAAAACATGCTTTAATAAATTAACAGAGCAATGTAACTTTTAACGCAATTTTTGTTAATCTCTAAAAGTTAAATTTTATTTTTAATATAAATGGCAATAAATACAGGAATACGTTGTTGTAATTGGTAGAGGTAATTTCAAACTACACAAAACATGGCTTTAAGTAATAAATTGATATATTAATAAAAGTGTAATTGTTATTAATGATATTTTTTTATGCACACGTGCATAACGGTAAACCACGAGGCGTTAACCGAGTGGTTAGTTACACAAGTGTCATCACCAAAGTTTATATGAAACGGGTATCATTTAAAATTTAATCTACCAACGGACGGTGCAAATTAATTTTGTCTGCATATATTGGATTTATATTAACAAATAAATAACATATCAAAAACGTGTTTTTAATAGTTATTTATGTTTTAAGGGCATTATGAAGATGTTGATGCTTCCGAGGACAACAATCTTACAAAGCCGGGGGCCTTTGGGCCGAGGGTTTGTAAATTGCCCGAGGGTTTAGACATCAAGTAATACCCGTGGTACATAAATTTTATGTCCTACTTCAGATAATTCAAAGTTAAATTTAAAAAAAATCAAAATCACGAAAAGTTTTTTACCTATATAGTTGCTAAATAAACAAAGGTAATAAGTTAAAACTGAAATTCAGATAAAATAATGGATTATCCGTTGATGCCGGATAGAATTGCTGTGAATGCTGCCAAAGCTTTGGATAATTTTATCCCAAAGAAGTCTAAATACGCCTATGATAAAGAAAATAAAAAGTTTGGGGATTGGATGAAAAATAATGATGTAAAAATTATCAACGAGACAGTGCTACTTGGATACTTTCAGGAATGTTAAAATTGCTGTTGCTGTAAATTATATTAAAATACCTATTATGTATATCGATTATAGTCTGGAATATCGACTCCTAATTTTCTATGGACGAAATTTTCAATGTTAAAGAAGACATTTATAGATAGTTAATAAAAATATTACAAAATATTGGTTAGTTGCTAGTTAGGCCAGCATCTAAAGCAAGGAACCAAGATTATCCAAAGCTTTGGCAGCATGCACAGCAATTCAATCCAGAATCAACGAAAAATCCATTATTTTATATGAATTTAGTTTTGACTTTGACATAGCACAACAATATAAAAAAGCCGGTAAATTCGTTTTTACTGGGTCTCTTTATAACTGTTCATTTAATATAAATGATAAAAAGGTTTTTCGTTAATAAAAAGTTTTTACTTTGATTTTTCCTATTTATTTCTCTTGATGCCCGAGGGCATTTAAAACTCCTTTAATGCCCCTGGGTATTATATGCCATTTAAAGTGTCTGGTAACTATGGTATAATGAAATAAAAATATTCGAGTAGGATATAAAAATGATAAAATTATTGGGTAATCATATTAGTCGATGTTATAGCGACAGCCCTTTATAATTGTTGTTATTTTCACTTTGTCAACTTTATAGGAAGTTATTTAAGGCAAAAAAACTAATATGAGTGACTCTGATTCTGAAAGTGTCCCTTTGGATGTTGAATTCACTGCGCAAAACGTTGTTGATTCCCTACATATGTACCTGCATACAGTGAAGTAAAAAAATTGACACCAAATTACTTTTTAATGGGAAAACAATGGATATATTTCTAAAAACTTTTAAAACTTTTTTGGAAAAGATAAATTTAAAAATGTTTATCAACATTACTAGCTTGATCCAACTGGTTAGCTCTTTAACAAATTGTTCAGATTTTGTATATAATGTTAGAATAAATAAATATTACTAATTTATAAAATAATAAACAATAAGTTATAAAAAAATTCTCTTCATTCGTATTTTTTAATTTGTGTTATTATAAATTTCTAGTGGCACTGAGTTACATTATAACAACCATAATAACACCCAAATGCGCATGCTTAATGAATCATATTAAAACCGTCGTAGATTAATAATTTAAAATGCAAAATGTTCTTTATTGTTGTGGGAGATTAATGTATCAAAAAATTTCTTTCAGTACTCGCCTGTGGGACCGCCTTCGGCATGGTTCCAGGGTATCCGTACCATTGACCTTTAAGGGTTATAACTGCCCTTTCCTTATTTCAAAAATGCATTTTATATGGGGCTCATATAAGAAAGATAATCCTACAGAGATGGAGCTACTACGGACAAAACAGATAACCTAACTTTAGCGGAAAAGGCTTTGACGTTTTAAAACGTCAATAAACAAAACAAAAAACGATTTTTGGTAAAGTTGAGATATATATGTTTGGCCGTCTTAACCCTATCCTTCTCGCGCTCTGTTGAAATCAATGGCCAAGCTTCTCAGCCAGAGCTTTTAAGATAAAAGTAATCAACTGATAAATTTAATAATAAACTTCTTAAATTCTTAAATTTTTATAACAAAATAAAAATAATTTAATTGTAATTATTTTTCAAGTTTAAGTAAAATTTTTAAATAAGGCTTATATCGTTTGGGGTGGCCCACTTGTTACTAAAAGTGTAAAGGTTTTTAATGCTTAAATGGTTTTTTTAGAAATATATCGGGCAATATGCAAGTGTGTAAGG
Organism: Listronotus oregonensis; assembly: GCA_019359885.1. Classification (NCBI taxonomy): domain Eukaryota; kingdom Metazoa; phylum Arthropoda; class Insecta; order Coleoptera; family Curculionidae; genus Listronotus; species Listronotus oregonensis. The sequence continues at coordinate 23,413 of JAHBCN010002131.1, forward strand.
ATCAAACGATTCTTTGTACGCATAGAATCTATATCATGGATCCAGGACCAAAGCGCTTCAGTCTGGCGGGTATCCAAAGATTTTTTCATTACAAAAATGTGGTCGCATTTAAATAAAACAGCATATCCTTCCTGTTTTTCATATAACTTAACAGTTTGCAACATAAGTTGTTACCCTTGTAGTATTGATTAAGAGCTCTAAAATAAGTTTTTATGGTCTAACTGAGTAATGTAACATTTGATGCGCACTCTTCTATATTTCTTAAAATGTTCTTTTTCTCCTTTGTATATGGAAGAGGTTAGCAGGTTATTTAAAACTAGATAAAATCCTGCTTTTATAGTTTACTGTATTTTTAGCATTGCTAAAACTAAATTTGTTTACTCAAATACTTATTTCTGGACCAAATATTGCTGAGAATTAACGTATCGACAAAGCTTCAGTTAGTTTTTAAAATGTGGGCGCATTTAAATGAAACAGCCTATCTTCCCTCTTTTTAATCCAACTTAATAACTTCCCAACAAAACTTATTGCACTTGTAGTATCAATAAGGGGCTCAAAAATAACATATAACTCAAAACCTTTAGTGTCCCAGGATAAAACCGCTTCATTTGAAGATCGCTCGAAAACTAACTTCAGTGGACTAACCGAACAGTGCAATTTTTGATGCGCCCTCTTGTAGATTTCTGAAAGTTTTGTTTTATCTTTTGTATAAGGGGGAGCGATAGATGGTTGGTAAAATTGCGCTGTAGATTTACATTTGTATAGGTAATGTCGAAGTTCGGGAAATCCTGCTTGTACTGTAGTATCCTCCAACGTCGCTAAAGATTCATTTATTGCCTGCAAACAGTTACTTCTCCTTAACTTCTCCACTATTTTCTGTTTAGCTTCGCTAAGAGTAAAAAATACGTCTCTTTCAACAGTTAAAAGTAATAGACAGGCCTGGCAATCTTCGGCAAGGTAGGAAACATGGCCATACAAAAAACCACTGGCATCAAACCGAGGTAAGCAGAGTGGTGTCCAGCTTTCTGAGTACTTCAGGCTTTCAGTTGCTTGAACTAAGTTAAAAATCAGGTGAAGGTCGGCTGGGTGAAGGTAGTACTTCTTCATACGCACTAAGGTAATTAGGCGGTTGTTTGCTAAGAGTATAGCAAAGACCAGGTTCTGAAAAGGTAAAAAATATTTACAGTACAGTGTGTGGGGAGAAAAAAGGTGTTTGACCTCCGGATTTTTTGTACAGTTTATATTTTTATGAAAATTTGGAATTAAGTTGCTTTTACCCTCTAGATCAAAGTGTATATATGCTTGAAGTGTGATTTTTATTTTTAAGGGGTAAAAATAGACATTACGTAAATTCAAATCATAGCTAAATATGTAAAATATATATTTTTATGTTGTGAGTTATAATTTACATTATATTTGTAACATTTTAACTAGTGATGGGCATAATCGCATTATTTTAAGAATCGAATTATTGCATTATGAATTATTACAATAATCGGATTATCATAATTCGAATTATATAATAGTTTTATTTTTTTAATCATTTTAAATTCTTGATTCCTGAATGAATATGTAACTCGATTCCGATGTAACTAAAAACTATATATTATCGGTTGATGTGGATAATTGCCATAATTGGATATGCGTCGTGCGATATGAATTCGATTCCGATTATAATTTAATACATTTTCGCGGCTTGCTTTAATTATTATAATTTAAATAGTTTCTTTTATTCGTTGTCGTAAAACGTAAACGGAAAACGACGAAAACGTAAAAAAGAGACAAGATAATGCTGATGCTGAGTTCACACAGCGGGCATTCCGATTTTCATGATTATTTTTTTTAGACTTTAGTGACATAAATGATTTTATGACCTTTTCTCTTTTCTTCTTGAAAAGTCTCGCCATTGTCGCGACGCGTCATCGATTCTGTGGAATCAGGTTATTTTTCGTAATTCAAATTAAATCTGAATAATCGAATGATAGCGATTATTTCAATAATCGAATTATCAATTATATATTTTTAATTCGAATTATCCCATCACTAGTTTTAACCCTTAAAAATTACCCTTAATAACGAAATTCCAAAAAATGTTTTTTTAATCCTAAAATTATTTAATGACGCTTACATTGTTGAATAAAAATATTTTAATAGTTAACGGCATAATAAAGATTTAACTACAATAACTTAACCTTTAAATAACCAACCCCCATGAGATTTACAAAAAAGTTTTTGACAAATTAAAATTATTTGATGATACATATAGTCCCGGAAATAAAGCTCAAAAAATTGCAAAACCTCGTTTTTTTTGTCCGGCATCGATTTGCATAAAAATTTGAAATTAGGCGCTTCTAACTCTCTACTTCAAATTCTTTTTCATGGTAATGTGCGCTGTTTGTTTTTTAAGGGAGAAAACTACCCCTAATTGTCAAAACTTATAAAACAACATTTTAAACCTTAAGATGGGTAAAATTTGGTTTAGATTAGTTGAATCGTGATTGTTTTATGCTTTGAAACACAACTTTAAAGTATTTCAACCCTTAAAAATCAACCCTTGTTAATACTTAAAGTAAAAATAAATATTTTTCCCAAAGAAATTATTAATTTGTCATAGTGATTTGATTCTAGAATGCAGTTGCTTAAAATATGTACTAATTTCCTTTTGCAACTTTTCAACCCTCATAAATCAACCTCTATTATAGCTTAATTGAAAAAAAGATTTACCTCAAAAAAAATTAATGGCTTGACAGATTTATTAATTAAAAATATTACTGCCTGAAATATTACCAATTTTATTATTTTGCAAATTTTCAATCCTTAAAAACCACCCCTACAACATTGCAATTTTTATAAACTAATTTAATAGATATAAATAGGAAAACAAGTAGAATTACATACAAAAAATTATTTACACAAAAATACACTGCGAAGTATACCGGTAATGTACTTTATTATACTCCGAAGTGGGCTATTCAAATTTTTCGAAAAACATTGATTGGTTTTTTTAATATTGCTTTTTCATTTTTAATGATACGTTTTTTCAAGAATGATTTTGTAGGGTTTTTCAAGAGCTACAAGGCTATGTGAATTAAATCCCTTTAAATCCCCTAGTTTTAAAATGGAATGAGCTTAAAGGGCTCGAATATGGTGGTGCTCGCTCGTAAATAGAGGCTTTAAACGGCCATATCTCGCCAAATATTTATTGTACAGAAAATGCAAGCAAAGGAAAATCTTTGTAATCAAAAAAGCTACAATTCGGTCCTTTAGCTTACTTTTTATGCAATAGACTTTTTTTTCTTTTTTAAAGGAAGGTCTAATTATATTTTTTAAAAAATACTTAATAAGTTTTTCTCGAAAAATGCAAAGTTTTTCCGCTAGTCAACTTTGAATCCTTTAAATTTAGCATTTGACGAACAAAAGCTAACCATTAACAAGCCGTAGCTCGGTCCGTATGGGTTGTAGATAAATTACAAAAAAAAGTTTTTTTCGTTTTTTTTATATAAGCTACAATTCTGCTCTACTAGTTTTTTTTTTGATAAAATGCATATTTTTAGAGTTATTCGCGAAAAACCCATTAAAAAGGTCGATTTTTTCGTCGAAAAACTGTTACTTTCAATCGCGAATAACTCGAAAAATATTAGTTTGACGAAAAAAATGTATGGAACATTTTTTACTTAGAATTACTTTCTTCATCGATTCCTATAGTTAAAATGTAATAAAAATTTTCCGCCCCAAGATGGGGTGGCAACCACCCCCAGGTTAACAGCACCTCTCGGCATGATACAAACTTTGATTCTTAAGCTATTCCCTACCTTCTGTAAAAATTTCAGGTAAATCCATGTAGGACGAAAAAATTCCGATCCAAAATGCTTTATTTTTTGTACTGTTACCCAAAATTAATCCAAATTAGATGCCTATTGCATTTTAGTCCAAGAAAATAGGTCGTGAAATACGAATTTGAGGTTAAAACTTGAATTTTTAATATAATTTACTTTAAAAAATCTAAAAACGAACTGTTAATTTTTTTCTTGAATTTACCCCCGGGAAGGGGTGAAAAAAAATTAAAAAAGTGTTTTTTTTAAATTATGAGAAAACGGTAAGTCCTAGAAAAAAAGTTTTAAATAAAAGTTATAGAACGTAAAATTCTACATAAAAATGATTTTATAACTTTTTTTCCTAAAATTGAAATTAGTGATAGAGTAGCTAGAAGCTATGGGGTGATAACAGCAACTGTAAAAAATCATAAATTATTGGAAAATTAAAAAACTCATAGTTTTTTTTTAAATTTATATAATTAACAAATTTAATTCTACAGAAAAAAAATCTCTAGAATTAAAGTTGTTAATTATATAAATAATAAAAAAACTATAAGTTTTTTAATTTTCTAATCATTTATGATTTTTTAAAGTTGCTGTTATCATCCCCTAGCTTCTAGCTACCCCATCTCAGTTAATTTTAATTTTAGGAAAAAAAGTTATTCAATCATTTTTATGTAGAATTTCACGTTCTACAACTTTTAAACAAGACTTTTTTTCTAAAACTTACCGTTTCCTCAAAATTTCAAAAAAACACTTTTTAATTTTTTTCACCCCTTCCCGGGGGTGAATTTAAAAAAAAAATTACAGTTTGTTTTAGATTCTTTAAAGTAACTATATCGAAAATTCAAGTTTTAACCTCAAATTCGTATTTCAGACCTATTTTCTTGGACTATTTGTGAGGAAAGTGTTTTAATTTGGGGTATAGCGGGAAAATGGCGGCTTAACTAAGAATGTTTTAATTTATTACAACAAGTACAAATAAAAGAATTGAACACAACAAAATTTTATTATGAGATGCCCCAAAAATAATAATAAAATTAAAAACAGACAATAGGTAGTTATTTCAGTCCCCAATTCTATTTTCTCAAGTAGAGTAGAGGGTGGTGCCCCTAAGTAATCTCTCTTTCTGCAAAATGAACCTCATTTAACCAAACAACCTGCCATGGTTGGTCAGATAATTTTTAATCACAGCTACGCTGTTTAATCATCGAAAATAAAACCCATTCATGATGATTTTTGCAATTAAAAATTAAAAAATTAAAATTTTAACTTCTGGACGCAAATTTGAGGGTCATCCAATAATATTTTGCAATACTTATATTTTTTTTGTTGCGCATCAAAGGACGAACAATTTAAAAACAATTTTTTTGATAACTCAATTTTTCCGACTTTTGCAAATCTTACAATATTTTAAAAAATTAAAAATTTTAAATCGAATGACAAGTAGAACATTAAAAAAAAACTAACCAAAACTATTTTTTTATAAATGTTAATTTTTCAATGAAAAAATTAAAAAAAGAAAACTTTTGTTTTTCAAATTATTTTATTTTTGATGCACAACAAGAAAAAAATATAAATATTATGAAAAATTAATGCATGACAAATCTTTAGTTAAAAGTAAAAAAAAAAATGATTTTTCTATTAATAAAAAGTTGCAGCTTGATAACGTCTACACAAACTTTAAAGGCATTAAATAAGTTTATCAAATGCCTTTTCCCAGACTTGAGCTAACAAATATGTCCATCAAATTTCAAAAAAAAACTTGCGATATGTTTTATATTGAAATTTAACATATTGTGTATATTAAATATTTGACAGAAATATAGAACTGAAAATAACTTAAAAAACTTCTTATAAGAAAATATATTCTAAATAATAATCTTATAAAGATTTTAAAAAAATTCTTACCTTTATTTTGCCACATGCTCCAGTTATTGCTGAACTAATTGAATCCCTAACTGAGGAAGCAAGAGGAAGACACTGTACTGCCCCTAATATAAATGAAGGCTCTCTTTCAGAAAAGTCGAGAAGATGGTCTATAAGCCTCTCTACTCCTGTAAGTAGTCTTCTGAGATCGTAGTTTTGCCTTTGTTCATAAATTTTGTTAAGTCTTGTTAGTGTTAACATACTAACTATCTGGTTAAATACATAACTGAAATAGTAAAGAAAAAATACTCTAAATAAACTGATCACCAAAGTCAGATCAATCACATAGTCGAAATTCATATATTTTTTATGTGTCATACACATCAACCACTATAATTTTCTATTTTTTGTTATATGTACTAAGCAACCTGCCGATTAGCAATACATAGCTTATGCATTTTACTTTGCTGTTACCACAGACATACATAAACCAATCTTAGAAAACTGAACATTTTATGATTATACTTACTTTAGTTGTAATGTTAGCTGATTAACACTCTCTCCAGTCTTAGAAACTGCTACTAAAATTAAAGGTTTTTTCGATAAGAACACAAATAAAGTATCGCCAGCATGCAGACTTTTTATACTGTCATCATTTGATTGGACAAAGCTTACTAGAGTTTGCATGACGCCAAAGAGCCATGCAAGTTTATCTTCATTTCCAAACCTTAAATTAAAATTGATTTATTGATAAAGCTTTATAAATAATATTTAATATTTGACAAAAAGATATTTCACCAAAATGTCTTGTACCAAAACAAGAACGACAAAGACAAAAAGTTTATTATAGACCTGTCTAATAAAACAGCTGATTACGGTAAACAAACTTGCTGGAGGACAAACAACCCGCTTAGCAATTTAACCTGCCTGTGCATTGTCCAGTTTTATAGTGTTTTTTTTCGGATTTCAAGTAGTTTAAAGTGACTTTTTAAGTATATTTATATTATTTGGGAGTAATGGTACTTATAGAGAATCAATCATGAGCGACTATTTTGTGAAGCTACAAGCTGAAAATGCGGATGCCGCAAATCGATACAGACAAAAGCTCTCCGGAATTAATTTTGTGGATCCGTTTTGTTTAAAAGAGTCGGATTTAAGTATGAATCCTGCTGACTTTCCCCTGTTACTCAAATGGATATTGTCTGCTATTTAGTGCTTACAACAAGCTATTACACACAACAACAAATGAAAGCCATGTGTTTTAAGTTCCTGCACATAGTGTGAAGTTTTTGGATGCAAAAATTATTAAAGACAACAAGGTGCATTTAATAAAATTAAAACCACTGTACCAACCATGTTAAATTTAAATTGGATTTAAATAAATATTACTTTGTAGAACATACAGTAGGAACTGTGTCGAATCTGGTAACCCAGTGTTTCGGAAGTGTGGTCTTATCAATTGTTTTAACTTACATATTTAAGTGGTGTTAGTTTTTAAATTAAATGATTTTTTACTATTTTTTATTTAGGTTTTTTGCTTGTAATGGAGCACCTTGTATCTGATTATTAAGTTTTGTTTATAGGTGGGTGTAAAGTTTTAAATAAAAAACTTAAATATAATAGAATATATATAATTTTAATAGGTATTTAGGTTATAAAGTAGAGCTTTATCAGGTGAATATTTCATGGCCTAGTAGCTTATGAATGAGGCTATAAAGTAATGAGAACACTAAAGATAATATACTAATTTCATACAAAACTTTGTTTTATTGCTTCTAAGTAGTATCGGAGAATTTAATTTTGTGTTTATTTGATTCTTAAAAGCCTGTAAGTATAAAGACTTGACCATTACATCAGTAATGAAACCAAGTGCAATGTCATGTTATTTGATGGTGGCATTTTGATGTAATGATCGCTGCAAATAGTATACTTTATTCTAGTACACTTTTCTGTTATCTTACAATAAAGTAGTACTATATTGTAGTACCTACCATATAATAAAGTAACCTTTTATATCCCTTTGGTAGGTAAGTAGATTTAGAGAGTGGACTTTTTAAGCTCTCCACTGCGACCGCTCGGTCTATTGTGGCTCACACCTTTTTATATTTCTCCCAATAGGATCAGACTTCTAATAAATTCGATATCAGATTGGGGGAGAGAGTTCTTACATCTCCTCTTACTCATGTTACTACCGGACACAAGCACAATATGTGTTCTGGTGTCCCTGTCTCCTGGAAAGTATGACGAGCAGACGATTAGATCCGTCATGCCCTCCTCTGCCGGTCTAGTGACATGGGTAGCTACCAGGTCCTTGTTACAGGAACCAGATGTTTCTTCTGAGGCCGTATCTCTGGCCTTTTCCTATGAAAACGGTCCTATCTGCTTTCTGTTTAAAGCCCCTAACATATATAATAGACCGTTTATTATTAAGCACTTATAAAGTCAAACATAAATTTTTAATGTACCATTATACTTTTAATTTGCGCATGCAAAGCAATATTTATGATTGTTCATTTTTGTCGTAATATTTATTACTACCCCTGTTACAAACTATTAAACAGACTGTTGATAGATTTCTGAAAGCATCATTCTTATTTAAAATAGAAGGAATCCTGTAAAAACCCACTCTATTCCTGTCTCCTCTATTAGCACAGTTTATTACACAACAAAATGAAGGCATTATAATTATTAACTTCATAAAAATCCTTAAAAATACACATCCGCTTATAAAAACCAAATGTAAACCTGTCCTCCAAGAGAATAAAATCAGCTGTTGTTGACAGTTCGTTAGACTGCCTTATACCATCCAATCAGGCTTAAATATGTCCAAAGGTTTGAGAACAATTTGCAAATATGTTATTTAACAATATATAGTAAATAATTTAAAAATTACAATTAAATGATTATTCTTTCTTTCATGTAGATTATTTTCATTTAAATTTACAATTTAAAGCTGCAGTCAAAAACAGAAGAAGGTTTTACATGAACCCATAACTAATTCATTAGGCAATCATGTCACCAAAATTGTTTTTGTAATATTCCTCTAGTGAATAAAAGCATTTCAAAAGTAAATATTTTTTTAATACAATTTAAAATTGTTTTTAGAGGGTAGCTGAATTGTACAATGTGGCAAAAAATTAAACAATTTAGGACCATAGTAGGGAATGCCTGTTTATTAATTCTATGATATGCTGAATAAATATTTTTCCTATTTCTTGTCAGATATGAATGCTTGCCTTCATGTGTTGTGTAGTTTGTGTTATTATCTTTTGTGTAAAGTAAACAATGTATAATATATAAGCAAGAGAAAGTTAGTATATTTAATTCAATAAAATGTGGCTTGCAATCAGCCCTGTAGTCTACTCCCTCTATGGCACATATTGCTCTTCGTTGTAGACCAAAAATATGCTTACTATTTGAAGCATGGCCCCAAGCAAGCAGTGCATAAGTAGCCTTTGATTCAAAACATGAGTAATACGCTGCTAGGGCAACATTTAAAGAAACTATTTGTGATAAATTCCGAAGTGCATACACACAGAAAGCCGGTAAATTTATAAGATAGATATTCCTGTTTAAGGACTGACATGTATTTTTTTATCTTTATTTTGGGGCAGTAGTAGACTTACAATTTAGGTACTAATGCACAGTGGCTGTTCTGCTAGACTAACCATAACATGTATTTTGAATTAAGAGGTCAATATAAATATGCATTAAAAATATATGCTTACCTAGAGTAGATAGGCTTTCCTGCTGAGCTTAATACGAATATGTGCTTTTTCTTTGAAGTCCAGTCCACATTATTTTCTACATCATCCTCAACTTGTACCCCATTTTCTGGCTTATCTGTACTTTCTTCAAACTGATCATTATTGCTATTAATTAGATTTGACTCTTCACTTGTGGAAACTATAGTTCCACATTTTATTTCTTCTAAGCTAGAACTCATTTGCTGAAAGTTTTCAAATGAATCTGAAGTTATAAGAACACTCTCGCGGGCAGCCCCCGGTTCTACTTCAAAGGTGGATGACATTTTTAGGCAAAAGTGTTACTCTTTTAAATACAAAATTTCAAGAATTTAATAGTAATAAACGATATTACATTATAGTTTTCGAAATTTAATTGATGAAATTTATATCAAATTTCTAACCTGCTTGATGGTTTTTCAGTAGACACTGACAATTGACAAGTGTTTGTTTACAAAGTAGAAAAAATGTCTGCTACTTTTAGGCCACCACCATTACACCTTTAAAAACCTGTAGAACGAAGTGTAATTACGGACGCAAATATAATTTGTGTTGAAAGTATGAAGTTCTCCGTAGTTTAAACCTTCGATCAAGCGTGCGAGAGAAAAAGAAGGTAATGTCTGTAATCTCATTTAGTTCGATTTTCAACTTTGATGATGAATATCTCGAAAACAAAACGTTGCCAATAAAAAAGTGTTTTCAAATTCGTTATCAGCGCCCCAAAACACCACTGTATACCAAATTTGGTCAAAACCGGAGTCGAGGAAACTTTCTAGACAATTACCCTTTCCAATGTTCTTATCAAATTTTTACTTTTCCCAGCGCAAATCACACAACGGGCTCAGAGATGTAAAAAACCTTTCGGTAACAATTGCATATACGGTTTTCTGCTATTTTTGGATTTTATTAATTTTTAATAAAATTGCATTTAAGTATCCTTTGGGATAGCAAATATACTACCGGAGAAGAGAAATTGTGTTTAATTTTTGTTTTTTCAACCAAATAAACTTACTGGATCTTGGAGTGAATTTGAGTGTTGGGCGGGGTAAAAACGTATAAATTGATAATTATTTAGTTAAACATAACACACAGAAACAGAAATCTATTGACAAAATACGCAGAAAATCAGGAAAAACAACTTTTAATTTAAATTTAAAAAATATAGGTTAGAAATAAATCTAATATCTGATACACATTCTTTCTACATTGTCAAATTCAAAATAAGTATCAACAGTGTTGCCGGACTTAATAATTTTCGGCCATCAAATTTTGATATTCTGGTTCTGTCTAAAATATAATTGGGATAAATAAAAGCTGCTTTGCTTACCAAAACTAACCATGACCGACTAGGGCTCTTGAATTTGTCTAAACAGTTGGTCATGGTTAATTTTGGTTAGTTAAAGCGCTTTTATTTTCCCAAATTTTTCAGATGTGAAAATGCGGGAACGTATTCGAAAAGACCCTGATTTGGCAACACTGCAGCTGACGTTCCTTGTCATAATGGGGAGTTTTCGCATTATATGGAGAAAATCAATGGTAATTTTAAATTTTCAAATTAAAATAAAAAATATTAAAACACATAATTTCTCTTCTCAGTAGTATATTTGCAATCCTAAGGACACTGGAATATGACTATATAAAAATTTTACCTATAATCCAAAAATAGAAGAAAACCGTATATGCAATAATTACCAACCTTTCAAAAATGCAAATAAAGGTACTTCGACACGACTAATAAATAATTGTTCATATTAATTATAGGATTATAATAATAATCTTATCTTTAATTTTATTAGATCCAATACCGCCTAAAATAGGAATTATGTTTTACCGGTGTATTTTGCCCCAAGCTCCTCGTCAAACGTATATGCAACCAAAAATACCACCTCCTAAGCCACCTAGATCGTCAGATGCCAAAATTTCACCTAACCTCAATATCAATGTTTTTTAATTTCGAGTGGTGTATCAGCTCAAAAAGAATAATATTTTTAGTATTTTTTGAATAATCTATAAAAAATGGCCAATAGAACCGTTAAAGACGCACGATCAGTTCATGGAACAAATCCACAGTATCTAATAGAAAAGATTATTCGTTCTAGAATTTATGATTCAAAATATTGGAAAGAAGAATGTTTTGCACTTACAGCAGAACTTGTGGTCGATAAAGCCATGGAATTACGTTTTATTGGTGGAGTATATGGAGGTAACATTAAACCAACCCCATTTTTATGCCTAACCTTAAAAATGCTTCAAATTCAACCAGAAAAAGATATTGTAGTGGAGTTTATAAAAAACGAAGAATTTAAGTATGTTCGAGCTTTGGGGGCTTTTTATATGAGACTTACCGGATCCTCGCTAGACTGCTACAAATATCTGGAACCTCTGTATAACGATAACCGCAAGTTAAGAAGACAAAACAGACAAGCACAGTTCGAGCTTGTTCATATGGATGAATTTATTGACGAACTTCTAAGGGAAGAAAGAGTAAGTGAAATAAGTACACATTTTTTAAAAATATTTTCATTAAATTTAACCCATATAAATATTTATATACAACCAAATTGTTAAAATCATTAAATCATTGGTGTTTTCTCAATGTACAGATTGATTACCAAAAAGACATACAACAATATTTTAGCTTTCATATTAAAAAGACGGTAATTGTCTAGAAAGTTGCCTCCACTCCGATTTGGACCAAATTTGGGTAATTGGGTAGAATTACGTTTTTTAAAACACCTATAAAATGATAGCATATGTGCATATAGTTCATATAGTGACCTCAAAAAAAAAAAATAAAAAAAACATATTTCAAGCAAAAACTGCCCTTTAAAATTCAAATACCAAAAATTGGCACCAAAACAAGCTTTACAAAGGTCACTGCACTCTGACGTTACAGTGTATATAAACAGTAAAGCCTTATTCGTGTTTCTAATACATTGTCACCCTTTAAGCAAGCTTTAATTATATCATGGCATTATTAATGTGGCAACAGTCGAAAAAATTTAGGTTGCTGTTAATATCAAGAAACATTAACAGCTGTTTGAATGAGTAATATGTACATATCACAAAATAAATGGTGTTTTGTGCCCCTTTGCACGAGCACATCTGTGAGGTGAGCACCAAACAAAATTTTTGTATACATGCCTCGGGGGGATTATGAGCGTAAGAAACGATGGTTTACAGAAGCAAGATGTGATATGCCAAAATCAAAAAGTGAATTTTACTGTTGTGAAGACCACTTTAATGTAAGTTAGAAATAAGGTTATTATTAACATATACGTAAATGCCCACATAAATATATTTTTTCTAATTTGGTTCAAACATTAAGTATTGTAAAAAGATGTTTTATTTTATTTAACACATAAAATAAATACTTAACAATGCTGCTTTTGCACCTCTAATTTTTGCTGAATTAAAACGTTCGTCATTTTTAATGTAATCCATCACCATAAACAAATCCACAGTGGGTAAATTGTTTGTGGAAGCCTTGACAAATCCTTTGTTAGCCATAATAAATAATTTCTTACATGACCTATCAAGTATCCCATGGGACAATATATTTTATTTCTATAATATAGAGGATAAGATTAGCTTTTTAACTGAAAATTTAAAATATCTTTTTGCCATTCATGCCCCTGTTAAAACTGTAAAAGTAAATAAACCTCACGCTCCTTGGTTGACTACTGCGATTAAATGTTTAATTAATGAAAGAGATAAGGCAAGGGTTAGGGTTAGACATGAAAATACAACTGAAAACATACAGAAATATAAAATTCTTAGAAATACCGTTAAAACGGCCATTCGTAGAAAAAGCTGCATATCTGACCTATGTTTCAAATCTACAAAATCAGCGCAAAGTTTGGAAAACACTGCAGGATTTTAATGTATACACTTCTAAAAAAGGAAACAATGACCTTTCTTCAAGTTTTTCTGATGTAAATGCCTTAAATGATTATTTTTGCAGTGTTTTTCAAAAAACAAACAACTGTGATGAAAAAATAAGATTTTTTAATAACAACAAGTTTAATAATAATTTATCATTCTCTTTTAAATTAGTGGATCAAGCGGATATTTATAGGTGTATTCAAGGCATTCACTCTAACGCAGCTGGAAACGATGATTTGACACTCTTTATGTTAAAATTTTGTTTGCCAAACCCTTATAAATCATGTCACTAATATAATTAATAGTTGCCCTTTGAAACCGGCTATTTTCCCGAACACTGGAAAAATTCCATTATCTGTCCAATTCCTAAAATTAAAAATCCTGTAAATATTAGCGATTTGCGTCCAGTCAGTAAGTTACCAATTTTATCCAAAGTATTGGAAAAGGGGAGTTCATACCCAAATATCTGAGTATCTTAACCAAAATAACATAATCCCTATGCATCAATCAGGGTTCATAAAGGGACACAGCACAACTACTGCATTGCTTAATATTACAGATAATATTGTAAAGGGGTCTTGATGAAAAGTTGGCAGCAATATTGGTATTACTTTTGACTACTCAATGAAAAACACTTTATTTAGCCACACAAAATAAAACAAAATACTAGTTATGTTAATATTTACCGCAGTACGACTGGAAACAGACAAAATCGATACGTAAACAAACTGTATTTATATGCGATTTCGTTTTCGAGATATTTATCTTCCAAATTGAAAATCAAACTAACCACATTTTCACTAAATTCCCTCTTCTTTTTGCACACAATTTATAATTTTTTCACTAAACTGTCACATAATTTATTATGAACAGCTTTTAAAAACCATTTTTTATGATTATTTTACACCTTTTTTTCATTAAATTGCGTTTAACTTTCAAACGGGGCGGCCATGTTTGCTGAATAATTCCCAAGTGTATATGTGGTTAGTAAAGGTGTAAAATAAGTATAAAAACAGGGTTTTAAAAGGTGTTTATAAAATAATGTGTGCCAGTTTAGTGTAAAAATCAAGAATTCTGTGCAAAAAAGGAGGAATAGTGTAAGTCAGGTTAGGTTGAATTTTAAGCTTGATGATTTGGTCAATCAGAGTGGAGGCAACTTTCTAGATAATTACCAAAAAGACATACAACAACCATTTCTTAGTTTTATGGGATCCCTTAAACAGGCTTTGTTTTTAAATTAGGTTTGTGATGTTATTCTACCAAGAATCCAAAATCGACACATTTTGGAGGAAAACAATGAAATAGAAGCTAAAGTTTCAGCCCTAGAAGATGATTTAGATGAAGATATAGAAATGGAAGACGTTGATCTTGTAAAATATCAGCTTGTGGATGGTTCAAAGGAAAAAGAAAAGAAAGATCGCAAGAGAGAGAGAAGTAGGTCAAGGGAAAGAAAGAGAAGCAGAAGTAGGGAGAGGGACAGGCATAAGAAGGACAAGGAAAAGGATAGGGAGAGGCGTGATAAGGAAAAAGATAAAGACAAAGATAGGGATAGACGAGACAAAGACAGGGATAGAAAAAGAAAAGATGATGATCGTAAACGTAGATAAGTTTAATATTTTTATTACAAAAATTTTTTTTTATCAAATACCTATTTCATTTTAAAATTCTCAGTTGACAACAACTGTATAAATACACATTAAATACTTATAATTAAACAATAAAAGTATGTAAAAGTAAATCCAAATGAATGTCATTTATTACAAAATTGGAAAGTATGTTAAAAGAGGTTTCTAATCCAAAACTTTTATTGGATGTGAAATTTATCATAAAGAAACACTTAGGAGTTTCTTCTTTGTTTAATTGCACTTTTACTAATGACAATATTCTTTTGGCTTTCCATTTTGTGACCTTTTAAAAATGATTGATTTGGGGGTTTTGCTACTGGTCTTCTTTTAGGTACTAAAAAAATAAAAAAAAAATAATTTCAATTTATTTTCTGCGTTAATGAGAGTGTTAATAATATAGATGTCAAAAGATATAATATATACAAAGTAACTATGAAGAATAATTAAAAAAAATACTAGTTTAATTGTACAAGCGACAATACTATAATAATTATTTATTTTTGACACAACAGCTCTTAAAGACTATTCACATAAGTCGGAGTCGTCTTAGTACCGTATCAGTTCTATCCCCGTTATTTCCGGGGTATATTAGTGATGCCTATTCAGACAGGTCTGTCAGTTGTTAGTAGGTAGTGGTAGTACCAGGGCATGCATACCGTGACATACATTCAGATAGGTCTGTCAGGCCCTCAGACATAATGCCTACAGCAACCAATTACAACCGGCCCTACAGTGTAGTCTACCCACAAAGGGAGGACTGGAGTCGAAAAACGACCGACCTGCTCCGGGCTGACATCTATTGGTATACCGATGGCTCCAAAACCAAAGACGGTGTTGGAGCTGGAATATATGGACAGAGGCCGAGGGCAGAGTTTTTTCTTAGCCTAAGCACTCTCGCAACCATATTTCAAGCGGAGGTATTTGCTATTGAGATGTGTGCTAGATCGTTGGTTGATCGGCACTGCACACGTAAGACAATTAAAATATTCTCTGATAGTCAAGCAGCTCTTAAGGCTCTTGAATCTAGCCGGTGCAATTCGAAAACCGTCTGGAATTGCAAGGATGCGCTGACCAAACTGGGTCAAAACAATAAGGTTACACAACTGTGGATACCTGGACACACCTTCCTAGAGGGTAATGAATCCGCAGACCTCCTTGCCAAAAGGGGGCGGAGAAAAAATCACAGGGCTGTAACCGGTGATTAGTATATCTTATGGAACGGCCAAGCAGTTCATATCAGCTTGGACACAAAGAGAAAATCTTCGGTACTGGCATGGACTTTCAGGTCTCAGACACTCGAAGGCCTTCATAAGCCCACCGAACAGTGTATGTCAAACTACTGGAGCAATCAAGGGTACACCTTAAAACTCTGGTGGGACTGTACACGGGACACTGCAGATTAAAACACCACATGCACAAGATCGGCCTAGCGGAAGACGCCGAATGCCGCATGTGCAGGGAGGGGGATGAATCGGCAGAACACATACTGTGCTCGTGCCCAGCAATGGCAAGACTAAGATTCGCAATCCTTGGCAATGACACCTTGTTGCCGGGGGAGGTGAAAGATCTCTCCCAACAGGATCATCAGATTTATTAGCAGTCTGGACCTGGTGGGAGAAATATAAAAAGGTGTGAGCCACAATAGACCGATCGGTCGCGGTGGAAGGGTGTTATACCCACTCACTTTAAACCTACCTACCTACCTACCTAGGTCTGTCAGTCATTAGTAGCTAGTACCAAGGCATGCAATATTATACGAAATGGTTGCTGGCCAAACATTTTTTTTTTAATAGTGAGTAAAATATATTAATATATATATATATATATATATATATATATATATATATATATATATATATATATATATATATAATATATATATATATATATATATATATATATATATATATATATATATATATATATATATATATATATATATATATATATATATATATATATATATATATATATATATATATATATATATATATATATATATATATATATATATATATATTAAATTAGGGTGGTAACTTCAATTTTCTAAAAGCTTTCGTATAAAATGCGCCAAAGGATTCCTCACTATTCTTATCATTATTTTTAATGGTTAAATTATCTATGAACATCTGGGGTTTTCCCTCATAGATATCAAGAAAGCTCAGACATGCCAGGGTATATTATCCAAGCGGGCCAGTAATTATTACCCAAAAATTGTAATGTTTTTGATAATCAATAATTTAACATGCTTGTCACTATTTTTCAACTAAAAGAAAAGCATTTTAATTACAACTGCAAGAAGTTCAGACATTTTATAGAAATTTAGGTAAGTGCCTAAGATTAGCTAGACAAATAATGCAAGGGTATATAAATATGCAAAAGGGACTACCTACTTTAATAAAAACAAAAATGTGGAGAAACCTGTGCTATTTTCGTAGATACTGGAGGCATTTTGTTGTATATGTTAAATGAAATAAACTTACATAGATTCCATGAAATATATACTGGTTCTGCATCATCAAAAGCTGTTAAATCATTTAACAGTTTGCATCTAGATTCCCTTATAATTGAGGCGGAAGCAGCTTTCTGTAAACTTGTTGGAAAGTTGTTAGGTAATCCTTAAATAGTATACAAAATAGTTAGGTTTCTGGTATTTGTGAGAGTCAGTTATATATCTTCATATTTATAATGTTAATGTTAAGAAAGTCGCTTTACCTGGTACAATGTCTGCAAGATTTACTCTTGGTTTAGATCCATATACAAGTTTACTTTCTTCAAATCTTTTAATAAACGTTCTACTCAGGTCTGATATATTTTTGTTGTCAAAAATTTCTACAAGGAGTAAAATTATTGAGTACAGACAGATTTTTTGACATTTTCTTTTATAAAAAAAACCAAAATAGCTATCTCATATAACTATTTCCGGCAAATCCGAAAACGATGATTGAAAAAACTATTGAACATTAATTAATACTGCTAGGTCATTTTAATATATATTTTTTTTAAAAAAGAAAGTCCTATTTTTGCGTGATTGTCCAATTCTCGTATATTTTTTGATCTAAAATAATATATATTTAATTTAAAAACGTCTATTTTCTGCACGTTTAAATAAATAGTGTTTGTCTACCATTTCATTAACTTCTGACAGATTTATATTTATACATGTTCACTCTTGTTCGGTAGTGTCATTCAGACAACTAAAAAGTTTTTAAAATGTACAGAAAAAAAGTTTTGAAATTAAAAATATATCATTTTGGACCCAAAAATATACGAAATACAGATAATCACATAAAAAATTGGGCATTTCTTTTTGAAAAATATTAAAATGACCCTTAGCAGTTTTATTTGATGTCAAATTGTTTCTTAATCATTATTTTTGGATTCAGCGGAAATAGTATATTAAGTAGGGTCAGTAAGCGTTCCTTATTGGTTGAGGATGAGAATGTGTGGAGATTTCGACTGCGTCTCGATCTTCAAAACAACCGAAACTAGTAAGAACTTACTGACCGTGATGCTTACGCTATTTTTCGCACGCTCAAAACATTAAGTTGATTAGGAATATAAATATAGACAAAAATATATTATTGGGTATATCAAACATCTTAATCAAATACCTAGTTGGTATATTGAGTTTCTATGACAAGAAGTTCAGATTTAACATACTAGTTGGATATCAAAATACAAGCAAATTTCTTTATTATTTTCTTCATAGATATTAACTACAATATACTTTTTTGGTAAACCCCATAGTCTAATTAGCTCTAATCCCAATAAGGTTTTATTGCAAATCGGTCTGAGTTAGGCATTTTTTAGAGGCTATTAAAGTCGTATTACCTAATATATATCCCGTTTTTGGGCCGAGTTTGATGAGTTTAGAATTATACAAAAATTATATTTCACAATAATCAAATAGAACAATTTTCAGTAATGGTATAAGGGGCCATTCATTAATTACTTAAGAGTCCCGAGGGGGAAGGGGGTTTAAGAAAATCTATACATGCCCTTATCTAGGGGGACGGGGTAAAATTCATTCTTACGTAATATTTTACAAGTCGAAAATCTAGTTCTATTTCGGATGCTAAATGGTTTTCTTTATTCTGCAATGTGCACTTCAATTTAAATCTTATTTTACAAATTTTTATTAGTTTCTTTAAGACTTATTATAATATATATATATATATATATATATATATATATATATATATATATATATATATATATATATATATATATATATATATATATATATATATATATATATATATATAATAGTATTATTATTTTAAAAATGGTATTACCATAACTAATTTATGTTTTCTTACTTTAGAATTATTTAAAAACTTACTTTAAATAAAAATAATAATAATATCTTAAAAACTAGGTAGTTGCCTAACAATACTATAAAGACAATCTGTATCTGATAGCAATGGAAGAGTATAACCTAAATTATCTGATAAAGAATAAAAATCTTTGATTTACGTCACACTGTAAGTTTTAGTGTAACTAACAACGTTTTATTATTCGGAAAAACGAAATTAAATCTTACGTAAGAAGAGGGAGGGGGGCTGTTCGAGAAACCTTATATATTCTTAGATGGGGGTAGGGGGGTTAAAAATCGTCGATATCATCCTTAAGTAATTAATGAATGGCCCCTAACCAATTCTTTAGGTTCCTAAATTAAAGACTTTATAGGTACAGTCTCAGGTATTATGATGATAGCAGCCATATCGTTATAATGACTAATAAATTGTTATAATAATACAATGCATTTATTTATACGATTTTTTTTACAATTATCATCAACACTCTTTAACAAACAAAACGGAGTAAGATAAAGTTTGCATCGGTTATTTTAAAATTATATGTTTTTAGTCTCTTCTGAACTAAAATTCCGCTTCGGCGAAAAATTGACCTTCCGGACTGGACAATATTATTTATTTGCATCAGTATAGATCTTATTACTTCAAAACCAACAATTAATCATGCAAATTATTCTGTAATATACTTATTTACTTACCTAAACGATATGTACTAGCAATAATGTCCTCCCTATAGCGATGCTTTTTGCTAATAGGGTTTCCCATAAGTTTGGCTTCTCTAAGGTAGAACCAATTTCTAAAAGTTTGGCAGACATCTTTAATATCATCTAAGTCATTATAGGAGGCGTCCAATGATTTTAAATTTTTTAAGGGAGAGAGAAAAGTAAGCGACATTATTTTGTTGTGTGAAATATTTAGAACCTGCAGCGTATTCTAAAAAGAAAAACATATAGTTAGGCTACTATCTCATCGCGGTGGATTTTTCTCTAGTATATGAGTAATGGTGTCCTTTTTATTAAAATTTGTTGAGGATGTAAAAAAAGTTCGGCTTTTTTATTGCCTATCGCCGCTATTTGATTAACGCATAGTATACTTTTTAATATAAGAAACCCTTTCACACATTGCTGTTTCTTCCTGAACACCTTTATTTTGGGTTTTTTTGGTACTGTTGTTTTTTTAATTGGTTATTGTAATATTTCATTTTTACTTTTTCGTTATTTGACCATATAATAGGTAATACCTATCTGGAATAAAAAAAGGATTATCTGCACAATTTTTTTATTTATTTATCGTTTTTTTTACGTCAAACCCTAGGTCATAAAAAATATGTTTTCTAAAAACAAAATTTTGATGTTTATGTGTCGCGGGTTAAGTTTATGGTTCACGAAAACAAGAAAATGTCAAAATTAAATAGAATTTGGCATAAAAATTATTTGGATGAATGTTTGAGTTTAGGTCCGGTTAGAGGCATATTGGAGGGGTCAAATGGAAACAAAGACATTACAATAAAAGATCTCAATAACAAAAAAAAAAAAATAGAATAAAACTTGGCTGAAAATATATTTCAGGTTTTGACAAATTTTGGGAGATGAGGCATAGGTTTACCTTTTTCTTTTTCAGTTACATTATTTACTTATTGTTTTATTTATTAAGAGTTAATTAATGTTCACAGGGAATTGACAGAAATTTTATTCTGGCGAGACCACTGCTCCAGCGAAAAATTTTTTAAGGTTACAATAGATTTTGAATACATCCAGTTACCGGATAAAAATATCTAGGTTGTTATAACGTTGATGGTATAGCAAATTAGAAGAAGTATTTAATAATGACGTCACTTTTATATATTTTTATTTTCTGAGCCGATCACTACACTACTAAAAAATTGTTTTGTAATGTCGGACTATAGTGTGAACATCTGACATGGAATATGTTTTATATTATTAAATTGTCTGACTTCCTGAAGAATTCCTCGGACACGTCAAGGGCACCTAAAAATGCGTATTACTGCCAAGTTTAACTGTTTCGTTTTAAACCATTTTTATATGGGGAAAATTAAATTTTAATTAAAATTAAAAAAGTTGTTATTAAGCTTTTTTAAAAGGTGTTGACAATATCGTTTACCGACTTGCTGGTAGCAATCGACTCTGAATAACGGTAATGTGTTTCAAAAAGTCTACAAAATGCGGGGTTTAAACGAAGTTCATCGTATTGAAATATTAATGATAGCAGAATACGGAAATAGATCTAGAACCGAACTGGAAGTAATATACCTTTAATAAGTTAAGGTGCAGTAAGCAAAACATTTAATAAGTAAACTAACTAAGAGGCAAACTGCAATGGATGATGATACCAAAGTAAATGTACTATATTTAAAACCATTCATTTATTTCTACTAAGACAGGTAGCAGCGGAAAGCGATATATCTTAAACTTCTGTAAAAAATATACTTAAAGCTCTTAAGTACAAATTCGGATGTACGGAATTGTAAAACACGATGTCATTTAATCACAACTATGTATGGCTGATGGGAATACTGATCTTAAATATGTATGGCTGGCATTATAGGAATCGAGTTATCGATTATAATAATATTCTTTAAAGATAACCTTACTGGGAAAAGATATTTACGATTTCTACAGGAAGAACTTGTACGAAATTTGGCAGTTCAGTTTCCCATTGCTTTAAATCCGCTTGTGTCAAATGCGAATATTTTGTTTCAGAAAGATGAGCCTCCTCCCCATTATGCGCGGCCTGTTAGAAATTACTTTAACCAAATATTTCTTGACAGATGGATGGGAAGAAGGGGAACAATGGAATGGCCAGCAAGGACTTCACATCTAACCCCAATAGATTTTTTCTTGTGGGCTTACCTTAAAAGTAAGGTTTATAAAACAAAACCCGAAACGAAAATTGATATTCTGTAACATTGTATAAGGAATGAGTGTGAACCTTTTATGCAATTATCTGGAATTGCTGTTTCAAAAACACAATAGTTTATCATAAATTCCAATCAAACGTGGTATTTTATTTGGATCTACCAGACTTTTTTCACAGGGATTTATTTGCATTTGTACTTAGGAGACAAATACGTTTTAATTATTTGTTATACCACTTACGATGGTATAGTGATTGTGATTAACAAAAAAAAACTGGACAGTGTCATTCTGGTACATTTGTTAAACGCAATGTTAATTGGTGTTTTTCATTTATAAAACTAAACAGAACTACCTAAAATTAACAAAAGTCAATTGTGAGTGTGAAAATGTTTATTTTCTCGTCAGTTGCAATAAAGAAATATACTTACTGAAAGGCTAAAAATTGTTCTCGGATCGAAACACAAGGGAGTGTTATCAACTAACTCTTGTTTTTCAATATGGAGTTCTTCTAATCCATCAATGCACTCAAGTCCTTCTAATACCCCAATTTTATTTTTGCCTAGGTATAATTTTTTCAACTTTTTCAAATTATAAATGTTTTCAATTTTATCAATTTGGTTCTTTTGCAGGTAAAGGCTCAGTAGGTTGTTGAATTTATCTAGATTCTCAATTTTTGTTAAGTTGTTATTGTATAAGTATAAAGTCTGAATATCTTGAGCATCGGAGAATTGAGGCTAAAATGTATTAAACAATTTTATAAAATTTGACTTAACAAGTTAGCATTAGGTTTGTGATATCAAATTACTCTCTAATAACCTTCAATTTTAAGATTATATGGCAACGGAAGTAAGAGATTTTCGCGCTTTTAACGAAAGTTAAAAGGTTCCCTTTTAGTGATGAAAGGCAAAAACAAATTACCCCCTTCCTACTGAAAAAACAAGCAGACTAGAATTGCAATTATTTGTTTGGGGGGGTTCTGACTAATTTTATTATTTAAAGCATTGATATTTCGCTGATTAAAACCCCATTTTAAAAAATATTATCTTTGTGAATAAATAAATTTAAGTTAGGAAAAAAACCTCTTTTTTGTTTTAACAGAAATTACTTTAAAAAAAAATAACTTAATAAAAATTTTTGTTTCGGGTTTACAAATACTTCAAATAATCCGTTATTTAAAATATATTTTTTACAAAAGGTTGAAACATTTTTGTTTTAAGATTATTTAATAAAATGAATAATAAAATTTCGGTATAACGTTATTGATACTAACGAGTCCCTGGTGACACAAAAGTTGTAAAGTCCGTGAAATGCAATATGTGCATGTTTCGGTACTTAGACATCGTTGACGGAACTGGGGAAAAATGTGTGGTGTATAAATACGGACGTGTTTTAAAAGTTATTTTTTAAATTTAACTATTATATTTTACATAATATACTTTTTAAAAAATATTGAAAGCAACACCCCTTAAAATAGTTATAGGTAAAAATTTTAAATACAAATTTATAAATAAAGCATTTGAAAATTGAACTTGAAATTGAAACCCCTTAAAAGAACTTTATTTTATAGTTTTTCATACTTTTTTTAAAGTTTTCGGTAATTGTCTCGAAACTTGCCTCCTCTCCAATTTTGACCAAATTTGGTATACAGGGGTTTTATGGGGCGCTGATTACGAATCTGAAAAAATATTTTTCGGCAACGTTTTGCTTTCGGGATGTTTATCATCAAAAATAAAAATCAAATTAACCTTATTTACACTATTCCTCTTTCTTTTTGCACACACTCTGGCACACAATATTTCACAAACACCTTTTGAAAACTTGTTTTTATATTTATTTTACACTTTTTTTCCTTTTAATTGTAAACCTCCACCTTCACACGCCGCAACGTGGCCGCAACCATGTATACACTAGGGGTTTATACACAATTATGGCTGCTGCCTTGGAACTTGAAAGTACGCAATTTAATGGAAAAAAGGTGTAAAATAAATAAATGGTTTTAAAAGGTGTTTATAAAATATTGTGTGCTACTTTAGTGTAAAAATCAAGAACTGCGTACAAAAAGAAGGGGGAATATAGTGAAAATGAGGTTAGTTAGATTTTCAACTTTGTAATGAATATTTCAAAAATGAAACGTTGCCGAAAAAATATTTTTTCAGATTCGCAATCAGCGCCCCAAAAAACCCCCGTATACCAAATTTGGTTAAAATCGGAGGGGAGGCAACTTTTGAGACAATTATCGAGTTTTCTTAAGTTAAGTTAAACAACACAACGTCTTATGGTAACTTAAAGGACAACTACTGTAAGATATATCTTACGTGATCATTGTTTTTTATATTTGCCAAATTTTAAAAATGAGACTTGGCGGTAAGTTTCTAAAAAGTTCGGCTTTGATAAATAATCACAGAAGTTTTTATAAATGTTTTTGGCAAAGGATTAAAAGTACTTAAAAGGCACGACCAACTTTAACTACAACAACTAATGGATTTTGTGTGGTGTACTTACAATTTTTATCAAGTGTTTATCTTGCAAATACACATGTGTAACTTTGTCGAAAATTGTAGACTTCTTTTTCTTTACAAGCTCCTTCTTTTCTACCGGTATTGCCTTTTTCTTTGCCTCCATCTTAAAACAGCTCTACGTTACTTTATAGATTTCCTTACAATATGATTAAACGTGTAAAATACATAACCATTTAAAAAATATGTCACCCAGTTGTGTCAAATTCGAAAAACCCATAGCATGGTGGAAGTAAAATATTGGTGTTGCTAGGACACATAAAATACTATGGAATCCAAATATATTAGATCAATAATCACAAATATTTTTTAAAATGGTGATACCGGGTGGTTTTTATTAATACTTATTTCATACTGTACTGTAAAACGCACTTATAGATACCTGGTTTTAGTAAAACTGGTACTTGCAAAATTTTATCAGGAATTAGATTTTCACCATCTTCCACCATTTCGTCAATTTACCAAAGTGATTGTAAAACAACACCAATTTTTAACTGACTTTACTATTCACCCACATAAATTAAAACAGCACAGTTGCATCAGTTATCACTTGAAAACGGTTAGAGGTACATCACTAACCGAAACGTTGTGTATCAATTAACAAATAAAAACAATGGAAGTCCAAAATTAGAGTTTTATTGGAACCATGACATTGTCTAACACCTTCAAGACGGTAATTTAGTCTTAAAACAAATAGTGGAATAATAAATATCTCATTTTAAAAAATGCATCTTTGCGTTATATCTTTAAAACCGTAAGTGATTAAAAAAAAGAGTAGGCCACCGGATTCTACGTAAAATTCTACATTCATATGTTATTTGCTATTTTTTTCTCTTTACTTACAACCGAGATCTACTTAAATCATCAAAATTGTAAAAACGCTTTATATCTCCAAAACGAATCAAGTGAGCCGCAATCACCGTTGCAGTTTTTTTTAAATTAAACTCGAGAATGCGCCACCGGATTTGCTCTTTTTCTTGTAGTTTTTCCAATACTGTGAAAATCCAATAAAAAGGCGCCATCATGTACAATGTATGTAAGTGAAAATTTGTCACAAGAACTAACTCTTAGATATTTCTGATTTCACTGTATAGATACTCTAATAAATAGAACACCTTGTATATTTCTATCTTTTTGAAATTTAAGGGATTTTTAATATAATGAAGGAGTATATTAAATTTATGAGTGTGCCAAATCTGGTTGTAAGGGTCATTGATTATATTTACGTGGCTTCTGAAACCTATATTATTTTTGAAGACAGAAAAAAATGTTTTATATAAAAATTGTAGGTTTTTTTCCATATTATCTTTTGAAATTATCAGTAAAAAAAATATCGCAATAAAAAAATAGAAAAATATAGGCAACTTCACCTTTTTTAAATGGAACACCCTGTATAGTATGCGCTACAATAAAAGATCTTTTTTTTTCTGATTTCAAATATATACACATTGATTTAAATTTATATTTAAATATTTTTGAATTACATTCATACAGCTTTAAATATATTATAATAAATTGAAAAAAAAATTCATTTTTTACGTATCTAATAATAGATTTGTGTTAAGGCTATGAAAACAATGAAAAATTGTTTTAATAAATGTGTGACTATTGAATATTGTAAAGTTGAAATTTATTATTTTAACTATTAAAAGTAGTTTATTGTTTTTTGTCGATTGCTATTCAGAAGAAAAGAATGCATTATGCGTCTTTTTTATGAAACAATAATTTCGTACGACATTGCAAAGGAATATTATTATATCTTCGGTACTTTATAGATCTATTAAATACATAGTTGAAAGTTTATTGATCAAATTTAAAATAAGAAAAGGACTGCAGCACAAAATGAAAACAAGTTTTTACTTTTTTAGATAATTATTATACTTTTTCTATTGGACTAACACGAACTACTTTTAATAATTTTAGAAAATCCTGAAATATCAATCTCGGATGCGGCATAAAATTTATTTAACCTTAAAATTTTACAGATTTTATTCTTATAAATTTATGTCCGTTTAGATTCTTCCTAAAAAAAACATGCAGGACCGACCTAAGTATGCATTGGAAATAGCTAGGTTTATGCAGCAGGATCCAAAGTTTTTAAATAAAATTCTATTCACCGACAAGTCTTCCTACACTGTAGCAGGAATATTTAATCACAAAAATAAACATGTCTGGTCCAGGGAAAACCCTCACCAAATTCAGCAACATAACAATTTTTATGTTTTACCTATCTATTATTGATCTATAATACCTTAGAAGCGAAATATGTTATGATAGCAATAATACCTGCTATCACACCTAGGGCATTATAAGCGGGCCTTATGATAATGCCCGCTTATTTCACTTTTTAATTAAACACCCTGTATATTATGCGCTGCAACGAAAGATCTTTTTTCTGATTTCAAATATATAAACATTGATATGGATGAACCATTTTGATATTTTAGTTAAATTATTAATAAATTTCAAAAAGTTTTATATTAGTATAAAGAAAGCCTTGGAAACAATATAGCTTTTTATGTATCAAGGGCGTTACTGGGACTATAATGCCCTGAATGGAAATGCGCTAATATGGAAATTTATTGCTTATCCAATTTTATTTCTCTCACAATAAAGATCAAGTTTATACAAAAAATAATTTTCTTTAAACAATACTAAAATTAACTTTATTTCCAAAATAAAAATTACAATTTGAAATGTCCCGGTGGTCGTTTTTTTTGTGATGGTAGCAGCGGTGGTAGCACTAACGCTATTTTGTATAGAAGAACAGTCCATTAAAGAATTTTCAATAGTCGATACGGAATTAACCTCGGAATTAACTGAATTGGCAATCATTTTGGCTACTTTGTTTTTGGATGAAATACTTTCTTCTATATATCCTTCAGCTACTGAAGAGCTTTTCCATTTCCCATGTTGTTTTAGCGTTTCAAACGAAGCACCTACCTCAACAAGTAAAGTTGACGATGTGCGACGCAAACAGTGGCCGGTGTAAGCTTCTGCATTATCCAGTTTTAAAAATTTTGCGATCAATGTTGGGACGCTTCCTATGGTATTTTTTCCAATGGGTTGTACTGTACATCGACCCTTTCTATAGGTGAGACAGAATCTTCGCTCCTTTATTCCAGCTGGTCTTAATGTTGTGTACTTTTTTATTAAATTTAAAGCGCCCAAATCTTCTTCAATGATAGTAAAACTTTTTGAAGTTGAAGTTTTAGTTTCTGGTACCTTTATAACCAAGACTGTTCCTCTATCTTCAATGTCATCAATGGTCATTTTGACCAACTCATCTCGTCTTAAACCTCCAAAAACACCCATTACCAATATGACTTTGTGTACCAAGTAGATATCATCAGGAGCCTTCTTAATAAATTTTAATATTTGTTCTCCTTCCAAAACTTTAGACTTCTTCGGGACGTATCCTTTCGACTTAACTTTTAAAAAAGATATGAGACGATGGTATTGCGAAATGTCAATATTTTCATAGACCATCAACGTAGACCTTAGGGTGGAATACTTGGTCCAGAGAGGTTCGGACTGTATTTTTCCGACTAAAAATAATAAAGTTTGTTAAACATATGTATTAAAATAAAATCAATAACTTACCAGTTCCTGGAAATATGCCATTAAAACTTTTCGGTTATTTGAAGAATTGCGTTCGCATCTTTCCAAATACCAATTATGCCATACTCCCGATCATATGTTGCCTTGATTTAACTGGCAAAAGATTTTCGGTCGCTTTATGGCCTTTTTTTCTTATATTTTGTGGAATTTCTTCCATTTTGAGCAAATCGTTAAATAAAAAATGCCAATTGACTAACTGACAGAAACATCAAAGTCAAACTTAACACCAGTCATTATCTACTTACGTATACAGGTACAGGTGCAACTTATTTTTTATATTGCGAATAAATAATGTAATTAGTCATTGAAAAACTCTTTTTTGGGTAAAACATAAAGCATTGTATGCACGACGGGCTTTACTGGACTATAATGCCCATCAGGTCGAAATCTAGCCCTCGGGCCAGAGGCCCTCGGCTATTTCGACCTTCAGGTATATAGTCCCAGTAACGCCCTTGATACATAAATAGCTATATTGTTTCCAAGGCTTTCTTGATACTAATATAAAACTTTTTTGAAATTTATTAATAATTTAACCTAAAATATCTCAAAAATGGTTCATCCAAATATCATCAATGTTTATATATTTGAAATCAGAAAAAAAAGATCTTTCGTTGCAGCGCATAATATACAGGGTGTTTAATTTAAAAAAGTTGAAATTGCCTATATTTTTCCATTTTTTTATTGCGATATTTTTTTACTGATAATTTCAAAAGATAATATGGAAAAAAAACCTACAATTTTTGTATAAAACATTTTTTTCTGTCTTCAAAAATAAAGGCCTCAGAAGCCACGTAAATATAATTAAAGACCCTGTACACCATGTATTTATTTAGAGTAGAGTTCATTTCGATTTTACTTTTCGAAGAGCTTTTTAATAGTACTAACGATAGTACTCAATTATACCACTGTTATAAGTATCTTTAAGCAGTTTTAACAAGCCTAATAAAAAAGTTAAATTTATTTTGCTCTATCTTAAACCTTTTGTACCCAGTAATGGATTAAAGTAGCATAAATGACTGTTTAGGTATATCTCAAAAACCACTTAAGAAAACAATGTTTAAAATTTATCGAAAATCCAGTATAAAATTACATATACGATGTTCCTTAAATTAAATAGCTTTTCCTACCAAGTGCGGATACCAGTGGCGGCTCGTGGTGATCTTTCGGGGAGGTCCTTAGTTAAAATTTCAAATGCATATGGCTTAACTGCTTTTTAGTTAAAAAAATACTGAAGGGGGCATTTTATTTCACACAGACTTTTATTTCAAAGAAAAAACAAGAAAGAAAATTTACAAATAAATAATTTAGCAAGATTATTTTATTTAAAGTATTATATTTCTATTTATTAAGAAACATAACAATATAACAAATAATATGCATCGACATCTGTTTAAACAGAAAAATTGCACAACATATTCTAAAAAAAAATCTCACACCCGACAGTAAGTAATATTGCTATGCCAAAGGTATGACGGCAACTTATAGGTTAAAAAAAGCATATTTATATGATAAAAATAAAAAGGGTTGCTTAACTTACCTAAATAGTCATAAATTTTAGTTCAATCCTTCTGTTTTTGGTACTTGCAAAATGATTGATTACTTCTTTATTGTAATTTACAATATTATTTATAAGGGCCTTTTTAATACTTAACATGGCCAACGCAGAGAGTCTACCTTCCCCCATTGTGTTGCGTAAAAATGTCTTTATTCTGTTTAATGTAGAGAAGCATCTCTCGCTCTCTACAGTTGTCATCGGTAACGTACACAAAATTGTCATCAAATACACTGTTTTCGAATTTACATTACAAAAACATACACCAACAAAAAATAAATTCGTAAAATCGTATATAATCCGTTCTATAATAACCGTATAACAAACAAGCACCTTGAAAAATGCATAATTTTCCTCTTCGCGGCTGTTGACCCCGATCATGCGATTACACTGCTTCGGAAAGCAGCCAAAATCGCCCGATCGTAAATTAGATCGGGGAAACTCGACTCGGCTCCGTTTAAAACAATGCGGTCAATGAAGGCAGGCGGCCCAGTTTTTGGCCAACAAACGAAACCACCGATCTGGAGATCGCTGCGCGAAGCTTGTGGAATCCAGTAATCGATCAACGAGTTTATATGCTTGGAATAATAAAGGAAAAATTAAAATATTAAAAAAAAATAGTTTTTTTCATTTATATCATTATTATGTTTTTGTTCGGAAATATTAGTCAAAAATATTGGGAGGTCATTGACCAAATGACCCAATGGAGAAGCCGCCACTGGCGGATACTTTCCCGCACACGATTGTCATTGCCGGAACGACGCGTAGCGAAATTCGGAAAAGCACTCCCGTGCGGGAAAGACACTTTCCGCTAAAGTTGAAAACATTAATTTTTTTACGACCCCATTAAAAAAACACTAAGAAACAATTCATTTTTAAATTAGGGGTCGTCCATTAACCACATGATGTTTTTTAGCATTTTTTTAAACCCACCTTTCCCCTGGTGATACATCGTGAGGTTAAAGACTAACCCATCCCCTATCCGAAATTACGTCTATTTTTTAAGTACAAAGTATCTTAAAAAATTAAGAATATTATCTTTAATAATAGATAAGTATCATCTATTTCAATTCTGGAAAATTTAGGACCGTGATAAAAATGGGGAATCTTTGCCTAGCAACGGCGAGTCAAGCTCACATGCCGCTTTTCGCTTGTTTAGAAATCGCGCGTTCAATGACAAAATAAATACACGTGATATCCCATCCCCTCCTTGTGATTTTTCGTGATTTTTGTCGAACCCCCTCCCTCCCTTTTGAGACTCACGTGATTAATAGACGACCCCTGAGGTATTAATAATAATATTAATATAAAGTACGCCAAAAACACTTCTTTCATCCTTTTAATTTACTTTTTCTTGCGCCATTTTAAAAATTGGATGTATTGCTGCTCGTACCTTTCTTTTAATTCACCTTATTGGCAGCCTATACAATATCTGCAGGAAGCTCTCAGTCGAAATAATCCATTATTTGACTTGTTAAAAACCTTTAAGTCTTGGAAATATTTTGACAAACTTTGACGGTTTAGAACATTACTTTTGTTGCCCCAAAAATAATACAGAACAAAACCTGCTTTAATTATATTAGGTAGATTAAATATAAGCATCCAAATTAGTAGGTATTTTTATTAAGAAGTGATTCAATTTACTATTAAGCCAATCCGATGCAGGATTAAGTCTAAATATAGATAGTTATACTTTCTCGCCCGAGTATACGAAAGTAGATAGGCGGTGTTTTAATTTTATACTAAAAAATTAATTTATAATACATCAGGATAAGGTAACTCAAATCTAGATAAATATGTTAAAACTTGTATTAATAAAAAAAATTAAACAATTTTTATTAAGTCAAAAGCGATTTATTAACACACAAGTTAGACTACCTGTACAAATTAGGATTTCATATACATAGTTCTGTCATTTCTATATAACAATGTGAATTTTACAATGGACCATTTAGAACCCTACTATACTCTGGCAGTATAAAAAAATCAAAGGCAACAGACATTTAGATCAAGAATCTATTTATAGAATTAAAGATATTAAAATGTAAGTGAGACAAATTTCCATTTCCTTTAAAGTACAAATGGATAACCCAGTAGAATATGGAAAGAATACACTTTTATTGTAATGGATAATTTTTTACCAGATTTTTTTGGGTAATTGTCTACAAAGTTGCCTTCACTCCGATTTTGACCAAATTTGGTATACGGGGGTTCTTGGGTGGCTGATCACGAATCTAACGGCAACGTTTTGTTTTGAGATAATTCATCATCAAAGTTGAAAATCAAACTAACCTCATTTCTACTATATTTCTCCTTCTTTTTACACACAAGTTATGATTGTTACACTAAATTGGCACATAATATTTTATAAACCCCTTTTAAAAACCATTTTTTTTGTTTCTTTACACCTTTTTTTCATTAACTTGCGAAGCTTTACTTTAAAACGGGGCGGCCATGTTAGCTAAATAATTCCCGAGTGTATACATGGTTGCGGCGTTTAAAAGTAAAGGTTGCAGTTAAATGAGAAAAAAATATATAGTAAAATAAAAATAAAACCATGTTCTTAAAAGGTGCTTAAAAATATTGTATGCCAATTTAGGTAAAAATCAAAAGTTCT
This sequence comes from Listronotus oregonensis, assembly GCA_019359885.1. Taxonomy (NCBI): domain Eukaryota; kingdom Metazoa; phylum Arthropoda; class Insecta; order Coleoptera; family Curculionidae; genus Listronotus; species Listronotus oregonensis. The sequence continues at coordinate 55,851 of JAHBCN010002131.1, forward strand.
GTGCAAAAAGAAGGAGGACTGGTGTAAATGAGGTTAGTTTGATTTTCAACTTTGATGATTAATATCTCGGAAACGAAACGTTGCCGAAAAAAATGTTTTCAGATTCGTGATCAGCGCCCCAAAAAGCCCCAGTATCGGAGTGAAGGCAACTTTCTAGACAATTACCTTTTTTTGTTATAATTCAAAAAGTTTATTTTTCGAATAACGATATAACCCAAAAGTACCACCCAGAAAGAACATAATAGACATCATGCTCTTTTGGAAATTAAAAGCAATAGATCCTTAGTCTAAAATATTAATGGAAAATATTAACAGGCTATTTTCTACTACTGTGCCAGCAAGGTGGTTAATTGGTAGACATATTTCTATAAAATGATATGAAACTGGGGCATGTGCATGTTGTTTGATTCAAAGGTATGTGTTCATTAATATTAGTAAAATATTTATCATATAACCTAAAAAATATAGTTTTTATTTTATTATTTAAATATAATTGTCATGTTCCTAAAACACACTTCTTGGACTAAATTTCACTGTTATGAAATGAGGACAGAAATTATTATATAAAGTTTCAAAAACAATGAAAGTTATGCCTGAAAGTCTTATAATTATTTTTTTACATAATTTAGAACTTTTTAGTTTAAAATAAAAAGTAATAAAAAATTAATGCAATAAATATTTTTACATTAGTCACTGATTGTTGGGTGAAAAAAGAAATATTGTTCCTTACACAATTCAAAACCAATTTAAAAGCCTTAGACGCATCCAGACTTTACCTGCAGCTAACTTTAAAAAATACCACTTTTCGTTATTGTCACCTAACACACTGTTGTTCTCATCTCAAACCCTTTACTGGCTCTTTGCCATTTTTTACTATTTTTTTTCTTTGAAACACCTTAATTAAGTATTAAGATTGGTTTAACCCTACAAGATCGACATTTTTTTTTTTGATATGCTACGATCTATTGCTTTTTGTATGAAGATAAGTATCATTAATTTTTTTTATATTAAAAATAATGGCCTACAATATTGACATAATTTTGTTTGATACGTTTTAATATTGCTTTTAAAGTTATAATTCAAATTTAAAATATACTTATCTACCTAGTTTTTTTAAAAATTGTTTTCCTTATTTGAATACATACCTTTTTGAATCACTGTTAACATTTCCATTTTTATGTTACTTAAAAAAGAGTTAAAAAAATACAGAAAGCTAAAACAGTTAAGTGGTTACTATCTACAAGATCTAACACAAATTCTTATAAATCTGCTAAAGGTAAAAGGTACTCAACAAAAAAATATAATATTTAAAAAACAAAATAATATTTATGTATCTTATAACTACATTTTTTATTACACAAATAATATTAAAAGGAATGTTAGTTTACACCATTTTGTTTAAAATAACTTTTTCCTGTTTGTATTTTATTGTACTATGCTACTGCTAGATTAACATTTGAAAGCCGAATATTCTAGAAATTTGCCTCTCAAAAAACTTTATTGCTTTCACCGGATGATATTGACTTTTAAAAGATATTAACTAAAATACTGTCCATATTGGCAATAAAATTAATTGGCCTTGTAAAAATACATTTTGCAGTATAAACTTTGGTCCACTTATTATAACAAATAATTAAAAACTCTACAGTACAGACCCTTATGTAGAATTTGTTTTAGATATTTCAAGTTGGTTACGCATAACAACCTTTGTCATGACTATTATTTGTTTATTATACATAGGTTGAATAAATAATAACACTATCCATTATTCACTGGTGAATAATAATTTCATTATTTACTGGTCATACTTTTTTCTAGCCTTATCTGTGTAAATAACAACCAATATATGCCAGTAAAATACTAAATTTTTTCCAAGGCAATGAAATAATCATAGCTAATATTAGTATAAATACATATTTTTTTAAATTGATAATATTCAAGGAGTAACATTGATCACTTAAACTTTTTAATGATTGTTTTATAGCCAGCTGTGTTTTTATTTAGTACAATTAAATACAAACCGGAGGAGGATTGGTTTATTTCAGAAAAAAGTAAAACCAGTGAATCCTTACTCACTAGGGATTAATGGATATTATTATATTTAGTAAACTAATGTATAATGGACACGTAACACATTAGGCATAAATAAAATAATATATAGGACACTATTTTTGTTATTGATATATAATTTAACACCCTATTTATCAATAACAAAGCCTTAAAGAACCTTTATTTAGAAACTTTGGACTTTATAACAAGTGTCAAATATTGTTAGGAATTTTGGTCATTTTTTCAATTAAATCACTTTGCATAACAATCAGTGTGTGCAAAACTAACTTTCCTTGCTATTTTTTTGTTGATTACCTCTGAAAATTTTCATAAGTATTTTGCAGACATTTACATTTCACTAATATTAATTAATTCTATAATTTGGTCATCCTTGTATAAAAATTGTCTTTAGGTTTTGCAATCTCTATATTAATATACTTATATGACACCAAAATCAAAATTTTAAATAAATCATGTAAAAAAACGCCCTAATTTTTTATATTTTCGGTAACATTTTGGTATTTCTTTTAAAGGTTCCAATCCTCATAAAGAATGTTTTTTTGAAACTTTGCAGATTAATAGTTTTCAACATTGGAATCAAAAGTCTCTCAAAGCACAAAACCCGATAACCTACCAAACACCTCCAAAAATCACCCCCAAAGTCCAGGAGGTTGCATTTGACTGATCATTGGTCAAATTCACGAAATATTTAATATTTTAGTCGAACTTATAGCCAACTACACAGTTACTAGACTTCAGCCTGACATCCTCTAAACATTTAACTACTCCCCTTCCCCACCGCCTCAACCTTCCCACCACCAACCAAAGCCTGTCATGTGGCTTTTTCCTGTTTACGGGTTGTAAGACCGTTTGATCGTGGGTTCTGTAACACACCCAAACGATCACAGCCCAATACCCATTGACCCCAACAATAGAAGAATATGGGGCGGAGTTGGGGAGGGGGTGAAACTTGTCCACCGCGAGCTAGTAGTTAAACGTTTGGAGGATATGCAAGGCTTAAGTCTAGTGACTGTATGGGTGGCTATAAGTACGATTATAATATTAAATATTTTGAGTAAGGCAATTGGCCAATAATTAATTAAAATCATCCTCCTGATATTTATGGGTGATTTTGGGGGTGTTAAGGTGGTTATTGGGTTTCATGGTCAATGGTCAATACCCATTTTCCGTAAGGATTGCGCGGGGTTCTTTATATGTAACTTTTTTTTGGTTTTTATTCAAGTATGACCAGGTAAGACCACATAAGAAGTTTTTCTAAAGATATGGTGTTCAAAAATTTTTCATTTTGACTTTTAAATATTTCAGGGTAATATGTTGTGCACACTTCTAATATTGGCAGTTTTAAAGCGTTAAACGGCAGTTAAAATGTGCATTATTAAAAGGTGAATATATTATTTTTATCTAAAGGTTTGCATTAAGTTTTTAACAAAGAATTGTGTTTTTTTGTAAACCTGGCATAATATTATTTGATTTACTGAAAAAAATGTCTCCATGGTGTATATTACAACATGACTTAAATTTTATTTAAAAATGGTATTTCCTGTTATGCGCAGTGAGCGGCCATTGCCTACAATTTCATGCCACATTGCTTAAGAAAACCAATTTTTCTATAAATGTATCCAGTTACTATTGAACTCTAATCAGATATATTTGTTTAATAGATATAATATGATATACATACTTAAAAAAATACGGTTAAATGGTTGGAAAGTGAAGTGAAAACTCTAACCCTAACCAACCAAAACACTATAACCAGAATATAGAATACAGGGGACACACACTATTAAAAACAAAGTGTAAAGTTAACTTTTAGGTCGCCATTGGTTTACAGTATATGATAAAGAAATAAAAAGCCTGTGCTGCTTTTTCGATAACAAATGATAATTTGTGATGTATGATTAATAATAACATTTAAGCACTTTTAAAATAAACCAAAAATATTTGCAGGGTTTACTTTAAAATTTAAAACTACCTGAGAACAGAAATAGTTTTGTTCAGGAGATTACAAACTCTACCAGAATATTATGTATTTACGTGAAAAAATAATAAAAGCGTATCCTTTTTAAAAATTAGGTGGATCCCTGTATTTTTCAAATCAGGTTTTTGGGATAAAAATACGCTTTATCTTCCTTTACTGGCCATACAAGTTAACAGTCTAAGAAAGGGCAGTGACAACGTAAACTGTCTAAACTTTACAGTACGTTAAATCAAAATTTAAGGTTTGTTGATTATGTAAGTACGTAAAAATCTAGATAGAAGGTTAATGGTTATTTAAAATAAAAGAGATACCAATCAGAAATGTTTTTTGCCATTAAGCGTTCGCAAAAGAATAAACGTCCGCAAACGTTTTTTTTTTAATTTATAAGTCAAGTTTTAATTTTTGAAAACCTTTTAAACCAGAATACATTTGTTATTGTTTGGTTTTTATGGCATTCATTTGTATAACTTTTTAAAAAACGCGTGTTAGTGTTAAAAGCAGTGTTGTAAAAAGAAAATATGTAGAAACAAGTTGTAATATACTCACATAGTTTTTGAATAAAATAAGTATGGACCTAATACACTCACATCACTAAATCCATGATTTATTGCGTACTTACTATATACACAGCAAAAAAAATATATATATATTTTTTTTTTTTTTTTTTTTTTTTAAAAAAAAAAAAAAAAAAAAAAAAAAAAAAAAAAAAAAATATATATTAAATTAAAGGGCGGTGTCGTTAAAGGACAAAAAGGTAAATTTTAATTTTTTTAATATACAAATATTTGAATTTATTTCGAAAATCTAAACAGGTGATGAAAGATTCTAAAACCCTATAAACAGTAGGTCACGACTCCAACTTAGTAATTTTCTTTAGAAAATTAATATATTCACCATAAAATATTAAAAATATTTTTAAACTATAAACATTTTAGCAGGCAAGAGTTACCATGAAAAGAAAAACACCATAGATTTAGATAAGAAAAAATAACTGTTTAGATTAAGTCAGCCTTATGTTTAAATCCCTTAAGATCACACATTTAGTACATACATGTCAGATGGTTTATTTATAGTCACTTAGAGTAAGTGCTAGTTGAGATTTCTATAGTTCTGCAGCAAATGAAAAAAGTAAATACAAATTAAGTTGACCGTTTTTAAAAAAAATGAACTATAAGTTGTCAGAAATAAATAAAAGTGTTTTTTTTTCAGTATAAAACTCATGTGAAAAAATACAAAATGGTTTTTATTTATTGTATAGAAAGTAAAAAACTAAAGTTTGGTAAACAAAAATTTACCAGTATTAAGGCAAATAATAAATCTTAATTTAAAATGTATTTAAATTTTATATGTCCTAAAATAGATTTTGCTACAAAACTATGAATCCATTTAAAATAGAAAATTTACATATTTTAATATTTACTAAAAGAAAATTAGGACCTCAATAGTACCTACATTTTTTTTCTTTCGTGTTTATGTCCTAAACTTAAAAGCTCAAGTTGTTTTGTTTTATTAATTTTTACTCAATAGCATACTATCAGTTTAAAATATCTTTTGTTTGTTACATTTGTTATTAATAAAATAGTATTTAAGTATTACATAATAGTTAAGTATATGATTTACCAATTCCCAACGTAATAAATATATATCTTAGTTTATTAAAATTTGATAGTTAAAAAAAATTTTTTATTTTTAAGCCTCGGGATTTCAGAAATTATGAAATATAAATAAAAATATTAGTAAAACGCTTTGATACTAAGAAATATTTGAATAGTTTTAGAGATATCTAAAAAAGAAAAGTGGCGGTTTTCCTAATTCCTGCATTTTTTTAGAAAATACATAACAGCAAATTTACCTGTGCCATTAATAGTTTGTAGTTTCTCTCTAAAATGGTCTTACCATTTCGTTAATTTAAAGTTTTGGATTTTTGGGATCATCATTAACTTTAGTTATTTTAAATACGGACATGAATACTCTATTTAATTTTTTAAATGTCGTTTGGGGTCTTTTAATGACGTATTACAATTGTCCATGAATATTTGAAAAATGTTTGTTGTATTTTTATAGAATACAATATTCAAATGCTTTTCTAAGTTTTGATGGCGAGTCATGATTGAAAATAAAAAAATATAGAGATTCTGAGACCGTTTTCTCTTTATATAATGTCATAAAGGACAATAATTTGTAATAACTGAAATATTTATTGTTTTTATTTTTTAATTTTTAGTATCTTTTTGGTGTTTTCATCATGCCTTATGTATTTTCTCAAATAACGACAGGAATTAATAAAACCAAAACTTTTTTTTGAGAACTAAATACTACAACTTGGCCCGGTGTAATTCTTTTCGTATCACACAGTTTTCGGGGTCCCAATAATGAGGCTCGTATTTTTAATAAAGATTTCTTAAAAAACAAAATTATTCTTTGTGAAAGTTGGCATATAAAAAACACCACAATCACTGGTGTTTTTAATGAAATAAATTGTTTACTAACATTGAAATAAGCTTTATGTCTACATAATATAATAAAATATAATATGCATAATTTTTAAAATTAATTTTTTTTTATACTTACATTAATAGGTTCGAAAAATTAAAGTTAGGTAAAACTGTTATAAATAAATAAATAATAATAATAAAATATTGTTAACTATATACATTTATAAATTAACCATAAGTTATCAGTATGCTATTTAATTTAAAAATTGATAAAACTGTTATATTTCGTTATATTTTGATAGTTTTAGCTCTAATATTGACTTTCTTTATAGGTTTAATGTTTGATACGGTCGAGATTAGAAAATTCATTTTTATAAAAAAATAACAGTAATAATACGGAAATATCAGTTTAAGTCTTAAAAATTATTATAACAATTAAATAGGTATAAATAGAGAGAATTTGAAAATATTATTTTAAACATTCAAACATCTTCATTCAAAGTCTTTCAGTTATTTTAAAAGTTGCAGTTAATTTGGTGCTATTTAATATTTTGGTTTAATTTTATTTTTACGTCAAATTAGGCGAAAAGGATACAAAGATGTATTTATAATAACAATATATCATGTGACAAAAAGTCACACACAGAAAAACTATTGGTAGGAACAAAGAAATAAAGTTTAATATTTTATCAAACATTTTATTTTCTTACACTTTTAAACTAGTAAAAAACAAATTATTACTATTACTAGTGAGTAATATTCTACATTCCTCGCTTTTTACAAATGCTGCAGCACTGGGTTCGCATTGTTTTATACCAAATTCTCTCTATTTTATATATTTATAGATTTGTATGTTTTTTAGTTAAATGTGTTTTATTGCTGTATATAAACTAATAATAATAAAAGAGAAGTCTATTAAAATTATAAGGCAGAGAGGATATAGATTTACCTACATGTGAAAGTGAGACAGAAAAGAACAATTATCTAAAAAGCACACATTTACGTGATTTGTATTTTACTTTAGGTATACCAAAAAACACAAATATATTTAAGTATCTTTGTACGAAAATTTCTTATGCAAATAACTTTTAGTTGTGTATACTTATCGTGTAAATCTTCCCGTTCACTTTTTATTTAAGTCTTTTAAATGGCGTTGTAAACGTATCAGTATGACTTTAATGTTTTTTACTTTTATGTAAGTTAAAATTAATTTAAATAAAAGAACTCTAATAAATTTAGGTCTCCACGTAATATGGCAGATTATCAAATCTTGTCCACATAAATTTACATATTTTTTAAATGAACTAATATATAAATTTTAATAATATAAACTTAAAATAGGTTTGTGGGAAAAAATTTAATAATAACTGTGCTTTAGAAAATAGAGAAGAAGATACCCAAACTAGTTTGATTTTGGTATAAATATTCGAATACAATTCCTAATAGGTTTGTTGTTCCAACCCACGGTTTTTATACTGCCGTGAGACGGTTTCGAAACTGTTAAGATCAATCAAATGCGCAAGTGTCGACTTTGCACGGTTTAGTCAATTGGACAAGGCCAAGGTTTCTGCTTTTCACCGGATCTGGCTGACCGTATCTAAGCAAAAAATGGCAGTTTGAATATTGAAATCAAAATACGTGTAAACAACAGATATAGAGCTACCCAGAACAGAGGAAGTGAGAGAGAGGCGATCAAACTTGTATACGGAGAGTGGGGCTTATCCAAACATGAGCTATGACTCCCCGCCTCCTAGATATTGCAATTTCACATCATTAATCCATGAGTCATGGCTTCTACTAATAGTGGTAAGTGAATGTTTTATTTCCCTTAAAATCATAATTTAAAACAAATTCGTGATACGGCTTTATTTATATTAAAATTTTTCAGAATTTACATAAACTTTCATATTCAGAAATACCTATTTCTTAGGGAACGTCCTAGAGCGCCATGACTCCTTTAAAACATTTTCTAGAACTGTCCTCGAATAAGTTACAATTGATTTCAGATCCATATGTAGCCATACCTTGAAGTAATCGGGTCTTTTCTTTTTAGAAACTTTGTATACCGTTCCATACATGGAATTGACCAAAACCAACGAAAACTAACCAGAACTATCCAGAATTAACCAGAAAAAAACCAGAACTAACATTGTAACGATTTTGTAACTTTTATTAATCAAAATTTATTAACATAAATATTAAAGTGTGCGTGGCCGAAGGCAATAGTTTTGGTCTAGTTGCTTTAATTTATCACTCTTAAATTAAAATGGTGCAACTAGATGGTAAATTATGTAATTGTGACCGATAACTTTGCTTTAAGTATCTTCTTCTGTGATTCTTAGCCAGATCTAAGAAATCAGCGTTTTTTAAGCTCTTGAATTTACAATCTATTTTTCTGGCCTATATTACTTTTATTGCACAATTTTACAGGATAAAAAATATTAAAAATGTTATAATATTTAGTATTCGTGGTATCTATGTGGATAAGATAAAACTATCATGCCATAAGGTGTAAATGTAAACAAGGCAAATTCCTTTAAAAATTGATTTAACAACTCTATCGCAGCATTTTTTGTTGTTGTCATATTAGAAAAGTTATTAACTAAGATTCCTACAGTTTTGCCATTTTCGGCGCTGCACAATAAACCGCCTATTTACATCAAATCATGTAATAAAATCATTCTGATACTTATTACGATTACTCTCAGAATCTACTCTGTATAAATTCCATATTTAAACATCACACTCTCCAATATTATGCCTAACAGCTGACCTATTGATAACCCCTAAATGATAATCCGCGTTAATGACTAAATCCGCTATGCATCCCCTGATTCCGGCCCTGTACCCTGTTACAGGGCCGATTAGTCGATGGGGCATTCCTCCTATAAAGAGCCCCTCGGCTTCTGGAGGTGCAAATGGTTTGTCTGGGGGCCGGATTTGGACTGACTGTCGGGTGATTGCAGGGCCGTTGTCGACGATTAGTAACCCAGTGGAACCATCCCTATAAAAAAAGTGTGAAATTACTACATTTTGTTGGAATTTTAAAAAAAGTAAAATAGAAATGGTAAATCTATTGTTATAAGTTAAGATGATTAAAATGTAAAAAATGTCGCAAGGCTTAAACGTTACTTTTTGATCTTTTCATAGAATTTAAAAATTGAAAAATGACAGGATAATTTATTAAACAAAATTGGCAGATTGGTAACGTAGCTATGTAGTCTACTCTACAATACAAATAATAAAAAATGAATTGATCTTTATGTGGGTTCCATCACGCATTAAAATAACTGGTAACAAAAACACTGAAAACGTTGCTATTGCTGCTGTATCATTCTCCCTACAGTAAAAACTATATTAAAAACGAAATAACCTGTTCTGTGACAAAATCAATGAAAAATTACAATACAATTATTACGATACAATAAAAAATAAGAAAATAAAATAAAAACCAATTAATCCAGGTTAAATCGTCTAAGTGCAATATATCTAATATAAATTACTAACTAACCATAAACTGACTTTGAGTGGGACAAAAAACTCACTTATATCTGATGAAGATTGGCCGTTAGGTTAATGGTGTTTATTGCCATTAACCATTAAATAGATTTAATAGAAAGCAACGTGCACACTCCAAATACTTAAAATTAAAAACCCCTTTTTAGAATAATCTCATAAAGTGATATACACAGACATTCTTTTTAAGGAAGAAGGGTAGTTTAAAAATCCTTTTAAAATAATTAAAATGTGTTATTACTAGAAAACGAACGGTTACTTTACTGCAACAAATCATTTATATACTTAACACTTTATTTGTTTTCAAATAATGATACCATTAAACCTAAGCAGATTTTTTGTAAGGATACATTTTACATTTAGGCGATAAGGAACGTTTGAACCCTCAAGCCCTTCCTCCATGTGTATGCTACTTTTTTAACAGTACTATAAAATTTAAAACTGTTTAAAATAAAGACATGTTGAAACTCAGAAAATTGTAAAGTATTACCAGCGCCCAAAGCACTTTTTTAGTTAAAAAATAAATTAAAAAAACAAAAAATTATTATTATATATTTTTTAAGATTTAATAAAAATGGTTTTAAATTTTAACCTTAAAAATATTGACAATAATATAAAGAGATGTCAATTAAACTATTAAAAACAAACAGGGTATCATGTTTAAAAAAAAAACATTATTGTCTAATAACTTTTAAAAATAAAGCTTTTCTAAAAATTGAGAAAGAGACTGGATGCTACACACAAAAGCAATTACTTTTTCTTCTCCAATAGTGCCTATAGCTGGTGATATGCAGGGTATTACAAAAATAGTTTAATATATTAAAGTACAGAACTTTCCACAGACTGCGTAGAGTCACTATCAATAGTTTTTTTCAGGATTTTTACTTTTTTTATTATTGTAATAATTTAATAATGGCGCTCTTATTTGATATCGCATTCAGTGTCACTCAAGAGAGTAAAATATCGAGAATATCTAGAATGTAATTTTCTAAACAAGGTCATGTAATTACGTGCAACGTTTCCGTGAATGTAATTTATTCTACTTAAATTAATTTAAAATGAAGTTTTTCAATAATTATCATTAACTAGGTAATGAATAACCACTACAACATAGAATAAATATTATAAATATATTCTTTTTCTGAAATAACATATTATTAAAAAATAATGTTTCGGTGCTTGGACCGCTTTGACGGAACGAGAGGATGACAAGGATTAAAAATCTAAAAATCCGGCACCCACGTTGCCATAAATACTAAAAAATTAAATTAAAAAATATTCGGTACCTTTCCCATGCATTAAAAATAACTAAGACAAAAGTTAGAAACTAGACAAAATATAGTATTTTCAAAAATTATATTTTATTTTGCCCTGAAAATTCTCTGTTGTTATAAAAAGCCGCCTTTCTTATCTTAAGTCGGATCGATATGCAGGTGTTTAACAGTTTAATTAAGAATATTTTTTTTAGGTAAGTTTTTACACAATGGGACCGCTTCGGTTCTAGGTCTCGGGGTATAACGACTAAGTTTGCTTAGCCCTATTGACCTCCATAAACTGGCAAAGTGCCTAAAACAGAATAAAAGAAAATTCCACGAAAAAACATTTTGGTGACAAAGCCTGCCACTATACCCTGGGACCAGAACTGAAGCGGTCCCATTGTATAGAAACTTTCTGGCAGTAAATTTAACAAGAACTTATAAAAAAACATAAATCTGCCACAAAACATTTTTTTTTTGTGATTAATAGACGTTCAATTTTTCATTAAATAGAAAACATAAATGCGCGCCGAGACGTCAGCTAATCCATACAGGCCGAGAGTAGAGAATCAAAATTCATATGATAAGTGTGAAAAAGCATCCTTAAGCAAGATACGTAACGCGTCGCAGGACGTACAGGAGTTTGTAATGTAATTAAGCAAAGAAATGGTTTTCTTGAGTAGTTGCAAAAGTTATCTTTACTTTAATTATACCTTAAAATATTTGTTAGTAAAATTTATTTTGCGTTATCAATGTTACTGCTGTGTTTTATTAAAACGATAAGGCAAATCTCCTATTTTTATAAATAATAAACTCTTATCTTTAGTGATAAAAACTCGTAAGGGAGAAAGAAGTATAATATTTCACCTTTTTCAGCTCTACAACCTCACTTTTTATCTTTGGACAGTCCATCAAGGCTAAGACCTAAGTATTAAAGTACCGTGGGTATCTTAAGTGTGGTGAGAGGTAGTTGGTTCACACGGGACTTAAATATTTGGGGACTGTAAGGAGAAGGGAAAACTTCTGCGGGTAGCAGTTTTTAGAGTCTAGACACTCTAGAAATAAAGGAACGAAAAAAAGCGTGAATCAGGGCCTCTCGGTTTAAAAAAGGATACAAAGTTCCACTACATGTTGCTCTAGCGGGAACTGCCAGAGGAGGAATTATACTGGCCAACTCCTATTAGCATGTTGTTTAAGATTTTGTTTACTTGCATCTGGGTTTGACATGACAATAGAAGGTTCAATATAAATTTAAATGGATTTAAAGGCTTAACACAAAAGTGTCGGGTTTGCTTTTCTACTTGCAGTTGGGGGTTTTAATACCTTATGTAGTAATTTATGGTGATTTTTTATTTTTAGTAATTTCTTTTCAAATTATTCTTCATCACAAGTATATCAGTAATCACCAATAGATAAAAAAGCAATTGCTTATTGCCCCTTTCGGGCCTAAAAACCCCCTCCAAAGTTATGAGAACCCACGTTTTTGACACATGACCACGTTTTACAAAAACTTCCCATGTTTGGTAAATTTTAAAACCCTGTTTTTGACATTTTGGGCATATTTTTGCTTGAGATAAAAATCTCGGACTTCATTTCATTACAAAAAAAAACTGTAACAATGTTATATTTTTATTTATGAATGTCATACATTTGCCTATAAAGAAACTAACAGTAACGCAGAACAACCAAAAAATTTGAAATTTTTTAACTAATCGAAAAAAAAATTGAACACTTAAAATAAACTTCTTAGGAACAATGTACATTATTACCTAAACAATAATTTGGCTCTAAGTGTATTTTTAAGTACCTTGATACTAATTTTACTTGGTATTTTAAGCAAAAAATTAAAAAAAAATTTTTAGTTTACTTAAAGAAAATTTTATCATAAAATCAAAAACAAAAACTAGTTTTCATTCTTCTAGGGTGTCGGGTTCAGGCAATACACATTTAATTTCAGGCACTGGAACCAAGACATGTCGGCTCCGCCAAACAAAAATGCCTGCATCAAGATTTTCTTTAGAAACTTGACAAAGTACGACAGTTCATGATTTTATTTTTCTGTTGACACGTTTGACCCACAAAATGTTTAATATCTTTTTCTATTAAACTTTTATTTTCTACCATTTTACAAATTTTTGAGGGTTTTGGGTTTTTGGAAAAATAAAAATTTTTTTACCTCAAAAAATTTGAAGAAGGGAAACAAAAGAGCAAGTGTTTTTTTAAAACAATTTTTAGGCCCTGAAAGTTGAGAAATGAAACAAACTGTTTCTACAAAGCTTGTGGGAGAGTGCCTCTGAAGTATTATGTTTTCTTCTCATTTGCTCAAATCTATGTATTTTCCAAAGAATTAATTTTTTCTTCATGTCTTCTATTGTTTGTTTTGTTGTCTTAGGTAGATCCTTTGCGGTCCTGTTTTTTCTAGTCAATTTTTATTCCCCTTCTTTTGCCTGCTATTGTCTGTAAGATCATCTTTCTACTCGGACCAGTCACTGCCAAATCATATCTCTATTCGGACCATCAAAACCTTTCGTTACTGATTTGGTGGACTATCCCCCCTAATTCGTCAGCAAAAAATGCCCCGTTTGCCTTCTTTTCAATCAGTAATTTTCGTTGTGCCTCAGCCAATACTTGCGTCTCAGCTTTTTGCTGTCTTGGTGTTAAATCATGAATTGTCTGGTTTTGTTTTCTGCCTTCCTTTTATCTCTCCTTTGCTTTTCTTTTGTAGATTTTTTGCATATCTTAAGGTCCTTTTAATTCAGCTCACGTCTTTTTCTTCACCTTTTTTTTTTTTGTCATCAGTCATTCTTTTCTTTCGTTCTTCGCCCATCTATAAAAACACAAACCATTATCAACAGTATAATAGAGTTCTACGATAGAGCTATATTTTTTTTTGGGAGTATAACAAAAAAAAGTAACATCGTTTATCAACCTCACAAACTTAATTAATAATTGAAAAGTATTTATAAATTAAATAACAATTATTGAAAAACAAACTAATCTAGTATAGCAAAAAAAATGTAAAACAGTGAAACACCAGTCAAAAACGTGTCTTCAAAATTCACGTTTAGACTTTTTTTAAAGGCCCGTTTTTGACATTTTCCGGCCATGCCGCAAAACTATAACCTATACGCACTGATGTTTACCTAAAAGTTTTAAGGTAGTATTTTTACCCTATTTTCCACCAGATATACAAAATAAGCTAAAATGTGATGCCCCTGTTTTCTCGTTGGCATTTTTTTGATGGGTTATGCTTTACCTTTTTCAAAGGAAATAAAATAAACCCTCTAAAAAAATACTGGACCTTTAACACTAAAACACAAATTGGCCGTTCGGTTCCCTTTGATAGTTTAGTGCTGCCAACTCAATTATTTTAATCAGACACACGGTGAAAAGGCGCGAATGCATGTACCCCTTTTTTGACCCCAAAATTTTCTTACAATAAAGTCCCTTTTTACATTTTATTATTGGTCAGATCATACTGAAATTTTACAGACATTTAGATTCAATTCCATACATCGAAAAAAAAGTTTAAAAGGGAATTTTTGCATTAAAAAAAATAGCAAATTCACTTGAAAAACACGATTTCTTACATGTCATTCCCTGACCTTTTGACTAAATTAATTTGTATTTATTGTCCAGCTACGCTCGCTACTAAATTTAGTTGCCCAAAAAAACCATAAAATACATTAAATAACATTTAAAAAAAATCAAAAAAAATAAAAATAGAAAAATATCTTAAAAAATTCTGTTTTATATATATATATATATATATATATATATATATATATATATATATATATATATATATATATATATATATATATATATATATATATATATATATATATATATATATATATATTATATATATATATATATATATATATATATATATTTATATATATTATATAACACATCAAATTATCTAGGAACAAGAATGGAATTTGTGATACTTTTTAAAGTGATTTTTTTTTCATTTTCTTTTTCCTGAATTTTCTTATAAATTCTATTTTTGTTGTATCCTTAACAAGAAGCTCAGACAAGGTCAGAGAAATATTCAAATTATATAATCTACACAAAAATGCAAAAAATTGATTCTTGTTCCTAGACAATTTTGATAGTGTATATATAATATATATATATATATATATATATATATATATATATATATATACTATTAATATATATATATATATATATATATATATATATATATATATATATATATATATATATATATATATTAGGTCATTTATGGGTCATATATTACTATTAAAAAATCTCTTTTTTTCGATGAAATCTATATAGTGCCTTTTTCGAGATGTCATAAATCTACTTCTTTGCTTGCGTCATCTTCTACTTTCTGTGCTTGTTTCCTAATTTTAAATTAAAAAATATTTTCTTACCTCACGGCTTTAACTCTATGCCACAACCCATCATGTACCGTGCTCGAATTATGCACCACCAACATCTCATCTCTATACCTGGAACTATACCTTAATTCAAGTGATCCTCTTCTTAATCCTAAAGAAACAAAACCGCTTCCCGTAAATGACCAGAGAAGCAGTCCAGATTCTGAGTTCGATTTAAATCGAACATTTATATCCAGTGGATCAGTTGATATCGCTTCCATGGTAGTAGGGTCACTTAAGTGGAAAAAGCTGTCTGTGCCATGGAAAGAAGGAGGACCTCGGGAGCATAGATGATCTCTATATCCTGGTTTACACCTAAAAAAAATTATTCGATTGTAGAAAGTGAATAACTTATACAGAACAATAAAAGTAAAGCTTTCGTTTAACCTTCGATTTTTTGATATACAGGGTGTAAAAAGTATGATGCTCACGATTTTAATGAGCGATACTGAAGATCAGAACAAGTCAAAAGTTTTTTTTGACATATTTAAAACTTGACGGTTTTTGTTTAAATGATATTACAAACTTTGGAGCAATTATTTCTGAAAACCTTAAAAATTTTGAAAATTTTTTAATTAAAAATCAAATGAAGATTCTTTTTCCCAAATAAAAAAACTAGTTTAAATGTTTAACCACAAATTAAAAATAAGAATAAAAAGGGTTTTTTTCCCATTAAAAAACAAAAAAAAAACAGAAAGAACTTCAGAAAATTATAGTAAAGTGGGGTTTTTTCATTATGCTCATCGGCCCGATATTTTATTTATCGGGAAAATATGCCAATATTTATAAATTTGAAACCCGCACAATTGACTAAAGTTATAGAACAGGATATCCCCCACCGGGGAAAAAACAAATAAAAGATTGGTTTAAACATAAAAATTTTGAGTTCTTTAAATAGATATTTAGCCTAATTTTTTTTAAGGTACAATTATAATTACAAATAAAACAAACAATAATTTATTTTTTTTTTACTTAAGTTATACAAATTAAATATCAAACTAATAAAAAAAGTAATTTTATTGTTTATGTAAAAAACATTTTGCCAAAAAGTCGGCGCCAGTTGTCTTTTTTTAACTTTGAAAGCCCTTTTCCCAAAAGCAATTAACTTTGACCAATATTTTTTTGGCTTTTTTGACTTGTTTTGAGCTCCACTATCGCCCATTAAAATCATTCTTTTTACAGCTTCAATAAAAAATGGATTATCTGTGGTTTTAATTCGTAAACAAATCTATATCTGTTTGGTAAAAACCTGTCAAGTTAGACAGACAATGAAAGCAACAGTGAACTAATAAGAGTTCAGTTAATCCTTTAGAATCAACCCCAAAATATTTTAGTTTTAAACTTCTTTTAAGATTCTTTTTAAATTTAAAAAAATAATTATTTGATATTTTATTTGACATCATCTTTTTTTTCCCTTTTGCATATATTATGCTTTACCAATGTTATTTTTTTCACAAATTCCATTATTAATATATATTATTTTTGACTCACACGTATCATTTTACTACATTTCATATTTAACAGTCCTAACATATTTGGCAAATATTTTTTTACTGATGCCGTTATTGACAAAATGCCATTTGGTTTACACATACCATTTTCAAGTGGTCTGGTATTACCACCGCGCCTTTTCTTTATGATTTTATGAAAATAAGGACCACTGTTTACTATTCGATATTATTCGACAGATTCTATGAGTTAACGAGAAAAAGCCATGTTTGCCAAAACTTTTTTTCTATTAAAAAAATGTAATATTCTTATATTATAATTTTAATTTATATAGTATAGCTACTTTTAGAACCTTCTAATTTAAATATTTAGATCATATTTAGATTTTTTTTTGGGAACGAGACCAGATCTAGTTTCAAATTTACTTTAATTGATATCGACTAAATTAATTATGCCTAATGTATAATTAAAATGGGATCTAAATTACTCTATAAAATGGCAACAAATCTATGACAGTATTTACTGCAAAATGTGTAAGTTTATTGCATAGGGAATACAAATATTTATTTGAATTTGGTTGAAGTAATTTAAAATTAAAATACATTAAATAGAAATAAAATTTTGACGTTATTACATAAAATAAATATAATTTAACAATGTTTTTTAAACGCACCATATGAACAAAAATATAGTAAAGGGTCAGTGGAACATTTGAGTGGCGATTTGGTGTAGTGGCAGCGTACCTCTTAGCCGTGAAGACGTGGGTTCGATCCCAGCACAGAAGGCAACTAACCACTGTGTATTTTTGCCTAGTAAACCTGCCGGAAGCTGTCAGCCATTGGTCCCCAAACAATCTAGTTGGTACCCAACACAGATATGTGCAGAAGGAGGCATAAATTTAAATAGAGTATGGCACAAAAGAAGAAGGAACATTTGGAATATTCAACATTTTTTTCATAAAAGTGAGAAATGGGATCCAGACCAAATATATACCAAATGCTATTGGCCTTAACATGAATACTCTGGTAAAAAAAAATTGAGCTTGGAATTTGCAAAAATAGTTAATTTTTTTGGGTGCCCCTTAGAGAGAAAATTTAAAAGTGAATCCTCTATTTGTATTGTTTTTCGTAAATCTGGTCAAATTTTATCAACATATTTCAATTCCCAATTATTTCTCTAAAAAAAAAAAGCCAGTTCTTTTTCACTCAACAATTTTTTTTGCAAATATTTTGGTGCCTCTAATTTTAAAAATGTGAATTTTTCAAAAATTTAAAAAGATTAAATTCTGAAAAAATAAAAAAAGATTTTCTTGAAAATCCGACTTCCCAGAAAGGGTCCCAACCTTTTTCAGCAATTTCAAACTGATATTTTCTACCAAAAAAAGTTTTCTTCAAAATAGCATTGGGTTTATATTTGGTGTCTCACTTTTTAAATATTTTTTTTTAAACCTAGATTCGCCACCGAAGGTAAAATTATCATAAAAATGAAAACCCTTAGGTCCTATTTTTGGGATATTTGGAAGCTACATTGGTCAGATGATTGATGTTAATGGTTTTGTTAGGTATAAAACTAATCTTTTGTATCAAAACCCAGCCTATATTTACCTGCAGGTGAAATAATCCAAAACCGGTACACATTCGCCATCTTCACCACAAGGTCTGGCTACACAAGGATGGGGACAGTTGTCTACGTTCGCTCCACCTAGTGCTTCAGCTAAATGGCAACTGATCGTCCATTTATTTGAACCTAAAACAATTTAAATTTTAAAAGAATCTTTATTTATCTTTTTGAATTTTTATATAGAAATATGGCGCTCTTTGCCTCTGGTTAACAAAAAGTGGCTAAAGTTATGGAAGAAATATAACAATTTTCTTAAACTCTGCCCTTTACCCGCTTACCTTCTTTATTAAACCTATATTCTAAAGAGGCATAGAAATACAGATGCGTTATTTAACTCGAAAACTGAATGACAGCAATATAAACTAGTCAGTGCAATTGTTAGCCCGATATGGATATTTGCCCACACTGGTTTGACACTGGCAACAGCGCACTATCAAATTTTTTTGCAACAAACCGATTCCACGCGTCGTTTAAGACGCAGAGGTGCCTCAATGTTGCCAAATGTTGCCTTTTTAAAGGAAAATAATTGTGAAAAACTTAATACACCAGCTAATTAAAATGTAAAAATATTTTTTAAATCTACTCATGGACAAAAATATCAAATAATTTTGAAATTTGCCATAAGACGCAATGCTAATTGTCTGTTCCTAAAATATTTATATTACCACTTAGACATTATCAAACAAGGTGACTAAAATGTAAAGTGTTAAGAGAGGACAATCTTACAATTTTGTATTATTAAAACATTTGTTGTGTTACTGATAAACCCCACAGAGTTTAGAAAGTTTTTAAGAAAGGAATGCGATAGTAATTAAATGGCCGTTATTGATTTAAAAATGTGTAACACTCTGTGGGGTATATCAGTAACCCAACAAATGTTGCAATGATACAATATTGTGAGATTGTCCTTTTTAAAACTTTACATTCTACTCACCTCATTTGATGATTTCTAAGTAGTAATATAAATATTTTTGGTACAGACAATTAGCATTGCGTCTTATGGCAAATTTCAAGATTATTTAATATTTTTGTCCATGAGTGTATAAAACTCTTTAATTGTTCACATAAAAAACAGGACAAATCCCAGGATTTAAAACACATTTTTTTCTTTATATGTTAGTAGCGGTAAGATGTAATTCGTCTAGTTTAAGTTGCTTTTAAATAAAAAGTAATATTTTCTTAAACACTTTTAATTTTAATATTGTTTATACATATACAACTTGCATTGTGACCATTGACCATATTAAATTAGTAGTTGTTCACTGCACAGTGATTAGAGTCAAAAAATATTTTTCCAGAAATTACCAAATTTAAATAATGTTTCGTAAAATTTTACCGTGTCCAAGGTAAAATGTTTTTTTTTTGCCAAAAAAATCTATGGGCAAGGACAAATCTTTTCCAGAATTATCTACTTTTAATCAATGCTTAGCAAGGGATTTTTATAAAAGAAATTAAAACGAAAATTAATATTTTAAATAAATACTTTGGGAATCATGCCCAACATTTTTTAAAAATCTATTTTATAAAGAGCTCCAAAATTGTAGTAGGCACCTTACTTAATACAGTTTTTCACAAGAAAAATACAGTTAATCATATGTTAATATATTTTTAGAAGGTTTAATAAATTTTAGGTTTTTATTATCTGCCCTTTTTAAAGACATTTCAATTTACAAAAAAAAAACAATTACAGTCCAAATTCACGTGACAAAGGATTACCTATGGGTACACATTTGGCAACATAAGTTCGTCTGTGACACTACTATTGCAGGACCATAGAATAAATACGTTTATTTTGTTTAATGCGTGTGTTGCAGGTCAAATGTTTCTCAAAAAATAAAATAGATATTTTCTATATTTTATTACTTGGACCGCTCAACGTAGAGGGCTGTACATGTAAGTTGTGGCACGTGTACCCTGTAGCTAACCCCACGTCTATATCTTTCTCTTTTGCCTCTATATCGTAATAGCCGAGTTGTGGTGCCGGTGGTCCATAGAATGACCAGTAGTGAAGCTTAGGAGTGGACAATGTACATGGTCAACCCGAAATCGAGCAAAATAACAGTTATATTCTTCGAGCATACACCTACTAGAGGTAGCCTTGCTGCTCGGCCGTGAGAGCAAGAGTGCGAGAAAGAAACAAGAATTGCAAGTTTAACCTTTCTCTTTCGCTCCACGTGCTTGTTTTGTCGGCGGAAAGGGGTATGTACCCCGCCCACTCATCTGCACGCAGAGTGGGGTACATACCCCTCTCCGCTGACTAATCAGGCACGTGGAGCGGGAGAGACAGATTGTACTGCTAATTTTTTATCTCTCGCACATTTGCTCGCACGGTTGGCTTTAGTTGGTGTATGCTTAAGTTAAATCAGACAAATATGAATTTGTATTGATATAGTCGGACAGGTGATTGTTTTGATATACGCCGCCCGGTTTTCCAGCAATACTTGCTTGGTTTACCATTATCCTTGTAAAAATTCAAAATTATCTAACCAAAATTTTCTTTCATGCCTTACCACTGATTATTTTCCTATTCCATAAAAATGCATTCTGCATAATTCGTGAAATATCGGGAAGGTATACATATATTATTAAATTTATAATATCATTGAAAATAACTACCTCCAAGTTTACGGAAAAAAGGCTAATCCTTTTTAAAAAACGAAAAATCATACAATCAAAGACTTATCAACAGGACCCACGTTGTATTGTTATTTTATAATATTGAAAAGTCACAGAGGAAAGGAAAAACGTATATTTCAGATGAATAAAATCTTTCGAGGCTTTTACCTTTAAATAACATTTAACGTTTACCCCAAACGAACTTAGGGTGCGTAATAATGCGTCCGTGAACTGCATTCTTAGGGGAGGAAATTTGATATTACTATTCATTGAAGCGGATCTAATTGTGATTGACTTTTTCACTTTTTAATTAAAACCCCCGATTTTGGCTTTAAGAGTTATTAGTATTCATAATCCCCAGAATATTAAAACATATATTTGATGGTTTTAATAGTAAATTAAATATAGTATTAAATTATTTTATAAAAATATTGGTATCATAAGAAAAACGGTGTGTCACTTAAAAAATAATGAGATATTTGAAATTAATATTAAGTTACGTTCTGGACATTTTAGTTTTTGGATAATATTTTAAAATACTGTGTTTTTTTTATACAGAGTACCTTCACTTTTTTGTCAAAATGAAATAAATTAGCATACCTGGAAAAGATATACGGGAATTGAAGATACTTATGATACTTATAAATAAATATATACCCTATTTGGTCATGTGCTTTTATACAAAATAATTAATAATTAGTATTGATCATTAAATAATATACTTTACCCCCTCTTCAAAAGTGATGTAAGTCCAAAGAGCTTAAATTTTATTCTTTTTTATAGAATTAAATCTTGAAAATACCATATTTTATTGGAAAATTGATGTCACAAGTAAATTTTCGGGGGTAATACTACAAGTGCTTAAAAATTACCGATAAATTTATGAAAGCGTGTTATTTATAATTCGTATAACAAGCTTAAATAAAAATTATCTGGTTAATTTTTATGCACGAGCGGTATTTAGGGAGAATATTTCTAGAATGGAGAAATATGGGAATATTATACTATTAAAATGGTTTTCTTTCATACAATTTTCAATTTCATACAACATAATCAAAACTATAACTAAAATCGTTTTTTTAATTACTTTATTTATTTCTTCATCATGTACATGACCAAATCGACTCATTTTGACGATTTTGACGATTCTAATTGACAATACAAACAAACAGGTTTGATTGTTCTGTGTTTGTAAGTAAGTGGAAATACCACGTTGTATAGGCAACGTGAAATTTCCGATAATTTTTTTTGATTTTTAACGTGTCTTATGGAAAAATTTATACATGAATGAAATATTCTTAATAAAACCCCTAGAAATAAATTCTAAGGAACTACTACGAACTGAATCATGCCGAAAAGAATTAAATTGTGATTTTTCTTACCAAACTAACGAAACTTAAAAAACTTAAATGAATCCATGTCCTTCCTTAACTTCAAAATAAAACCAAATTTAAGTTATTGGGTGTTTAAGAAATATACATACAAAACTTTATCACACGCTCATCACATTAAAGTCGTTGCCGTTCGGCAATACTTACAATATTTTTACGGATCAATTGAAAGGAAAAATAATGTACCAATAAATAGCCTTTACGTTCTCCAGATTTAAATATGTGTGACTTTTTTTGTAGGGCGCTGCTAATAAGGTTTAATACAAGGTCTATTACAAGACTCTGGGTTTTAGATGTTTTTACCCTCGTTTCGTCAACGTTGTCTAAGTACCGAAATGCAGATATTGCATTTTACGAAAAATTTTAGACAAAGCGGTAGTGCCACCACTTACACAAATAACTACTACCTCTGAACTGCTCCTCAATCATATAACTAACCAAAACTACCCCTTAATAATGTCTGGACAAATTCATCCAGGCAGGCCCTACAGTTTAACATGAACACACCCAACGACACAAAGTGTGTCCACTGACGGTCACTCATCCAGTTACTGACCGTGCTCAGTATTGCTGACCTTCGCTAATCTTACGGAAAATAGTGTTTTAACATTGCAAAGGCCGAAAGTCCAATTTCTTTTTTTAAAGAGGGTTTTTGGTGTGGCTGTATTCTGCAAAATAGCGGTCAGTTAAAATATTTTGGTGAAATAATATTTTTTTTGTGGTAAATTTTTCAAATTAAATTTACCAAATGTGTAGAAATGGCCGGGGCTACAATTAATAGAGGTATGTATTACCGAGCAATTTTTTTCAAACTATACACACTATAACTATGGCGCGTGCTTTGATATGACAACTTGACCAAGCCGCATGGCTTGGTAATGGGCAATAAGCTTAATGCGCCTTGAGAGTGAGCTTTGTGCTAAACGACATTTTTGGACAGGTAACGAAAATTTTGATTTTTACTTTTTTATTTACGCTTAAAATATTCTTTTTTGGAATTATGTTGTTTTCATTTCTAGAAGGGCATTTTATACTTAATAATGCTTCATTAATTAATTAAACATGATTTACATACTTTAAATAGCCCCACGATTTGACAAATTTTTGAAAAATAAACAAGCCCATTTTTCCCACTGAAACTATGTTTTGTATTGTAGCATAGAATCTTGCCTTTGCCAGCGATCCCCCGAGTAAGGCTTCGCGACCCTTCTACGGGTCGCGACCCACAGATTAAAAAACACTGCCTTGCATGATTAATATTTTCACCGATCGATTAAAAGGGAAAATAATGTACCGATAAAATACCCATTTTATAAATAACACCTATCGATTAACTATTAAGTCAGTTTACATTGCTTTTTTTTTTTTAAATCCGTATTACAAAAACTTGCTAATAGTAGATAATGGTTTTGCAGATAATTGCCACTAGATGTCATTTTTTGAGTCTTCCACATAGCTAATAACTCTAAGCTTATTGTTTTTTATACCACGCAAATTATCTTTAAATAACTAAATAACTGTTGACACATCATTAAAAAAACAATCACTTACCTTTTGTATGCATCCGACAAAGGCCGATCTTACTCTAACCTGGGGAGACACAACCCCAAAATTGGGAACACCCCCAAGGTATAGATTTTGAGGCAACGATAATTGCGTGAATGCTCCGGGGGCCAAAACTTCCACCGGCAACTGGTTATCCACGGTCAAGATGGCCAAACGACCCGTCCGGGACAGGCGTACCTATTGGCAAAGAAATAAATTGTTTAGAGAAAAGTTGATTGAATTGTTACGGTGGATTTTGTTGAAAACTTGACAAAAGTAACTTGGGCGGTTCTAAATTGGTGCAAAAGCTAGTTTAATTTCATTATTTCAAGTCTGGAAAGTATATAAAATATGTAAAATTATATACAAGCTGTTGTAAGCGGAGACAGCATATTTTTATTTTTCCATTATTTTTTCCTTTAAGCTCTTGTTGTTTTGTACTTTTACCGATCGCAAGGTTACAAAAGACATGTTAGAAACAAAACAAACTTAGTATTTGCTGGTCGTATAATTATTAGGTTTCTTGAGATTATGTGTTTTGATAGTAAACCGCTGCAGCCTTGCTATTAAACAGTGGTTAAGAAAATGTCTGTAATTTTTTAAGTCGTCAGGTTACGTTAAAAAACATCAATAAGTGGCTTAAATAATTACAGGTAAAACAACAAATTAGTTAAACGTTTTAATTCTAATTTAACACGAGTTAAATTAGAATCAAAATCAGTTAAAAAACGATTGATTGATTCCGACGGATTGTATTACTTCTAGCATACAAGGTTATTTACGGCGAGTGTCCTATTAAAATATATCGAAAACTAACATTAATACTTTTTTTTTAATTTGAGTGCTAAATTTGGCAAGTATCTTACATTCCTGGCATTTCCGGTTATCATACCGAAAGTATGTGTCAACTTGCTTATTTCAAACGCAATATCCTTATATTATTACATTTTTAAGTTCTGCACAAGATTCTAAACATTTTTTTTTTGTATTATTTCCTATACCCAAGCCTAGGCGTTTCTGACATATTTATATTTATGTGTTAAAAATGACGTTAGCGGGCAAAAATAATTAACAATTTTTCCTATAAGGAAGTACTTACTTTAAGATGAATTTCTCGTAGAAAAGGACTTTTTTAACAGATATTATATAACATTTAAAAAAATATTAATACAACTTTTTTAAATAAAAATTCCCTAATTTTATGCTTTTATTTTATTTAGCATTAAAAATAAGGGTAAGTTTGTAAAAAGCAGCCTTTTCCAAAAGGTTTTAGTTTTCGAAATATTTCCGTTTTATTATTTATAGCAAATAAGTTGCAGATTTGTTAAGTTGCCTATTATGTATTCAGTGGCGTAGCGTGCCTTGGCGGGGCCCCGTATAAAAATTTGTTTGGGGGGCCTTATGAAGGGTAAAGACTTCTCACAAAAAAAAGTTTGCATAAAATTAAAAGAATCTGTCATAATTATCTATCTGTCACTTTTTACAAAATTTTAACAAACAATTCAAATTAAATATACTCTCCTTGCCTTTTTCGGCAAACTGATTTTTTAAAATATTTATAGCTAATGATGACTTTAGTTTTTCTAAAGTTTTTGCCTCAATGAACAATAGTGACAGGTCTGACAGACATGACATCTTTCAGCAGTTGCGGTTGTAACTGGAAGGGTCAAGAATAAAAAGCGTGCTGTTATTACCTCCGGAAAACTGGAAGCAAGACTATTGAATTTTATCAGCAATAATTCAATGAGTTCCTTAATGGAATAAATTTTTTGAATTTCAGATTTAAAGCGTGTTTTTAGAGCTTTTAATTGGTCATAAAGATTAACTGAAATGTCTTTACTGTAGCCGACAGTTTTCCGGCAGCGTTAAATATCTCTCCGTTTGAAGAAGGCAGGAACTTTGGAAAGTTTTTATTAATTTTTTCTTACGCACGTTGGGGGCCCCCGTGGCCCGGGGCCTGGTATAATTAATACGGCAGATACTGCGGTAGCTACGCCTCTGTATGTTTTCTTAGTTAGCTACGACGCCGACTGCGTTAAAAGACAAATAAATACCTAATAAATGCATGTTATTTATAAGTAAATTAAAATGGATATTTAAAACTTATTTGTTATTTCTTATGATAAATAAGATGAAATTATAAAATTTGGGGATTTTCCTTGGAAATAATTAATTTTTGGCAGTTTTGTAAATTATATTTTAAATCCTATTCTTAAACACCATAATGTCAAAATACTATAAAAAAATCTGTTAAAGTGGCGAATGGAATTAGGGGCACAATCTTGAAAACGATCAGAGACACTTAGTTTTCGAAACGTTGTGAAAAAAATTAAATAAGGACAATGGAAGTCGAGAAAAAGTTTTTATTTAAAGATCAAGTTCTTTATTAACATCTCGGAAGAGAGTGGAGTGAACTGATTTTTATGTCACGTGGTCTCGCTGCAAATGATCTGATAATAGAACACCTAACATATGATAAATCGATACAATAAAGGAACTACTTAAAGCAAAACAATTAAAGAAATTTATCCCAAATTAAATAATAAAGGTTTTTTATAGGAAAAATTGCTAATTATTTTTGGGCCTGCAAACGTCATTTTTAACAAATTTTAAATATGCCAAAAACGCTTAGACCTATGTATGAAATGATACATGAAATTTGCTTAGAATCTTGCGCAGAATCCCAAAATCTAATAATATATAGAAAGTTACATTTAAAATAGGCAAGTTGATACGTACTTCCGGTAAAACCAGAAGTACTAGAAACGTGTGATATTTGTCATATAAAGATCAACATCACTTAAATCGAGCGTCAAAATTATAAAAATGTATCGTTGTTAGTTTCCAAGATCTTTTAATAGGACACTCACCGTGAATAACCCTGTATAACAATACATTTTTAAATAATGTTAAATTTAACTAAGATTAGCACCATCATTGGTCTGTATAGTTTAATAACTCTGACAGGTGAGATTTATATGCAAATTTTAACAAAATGTTTTAAGAAATTAGTTGAAATACATATCTTAAGAAAAAAACAGTGATCTTTTTTAAACAATTAATTTAGTATAAAGGTAAGGGTAGTAAGTCCCAACCACTGTGTTCACACGTCGTCGTCGTGGTTGGGCCCAGTAGGATCTTTTGGAACATGCTGTCACGGTTAGTTTTTATTTCTACGTTTGTTTTTAATAATTTAGTTTGTTTACCTTAATGCAGGTCGGTTTTCTTTTTTTTTTGCAGTTTATTTTGGCAAAAGGCTCCAAATTTGATTGTAATTGCCGGGTTACTTCTGTTTTTCTATCGCCTTTGGTATCCTACCTTATGCTTTACTTTGCTTTTACCCCTCGTAGTATTGTCTACTAAAAAATTGTTATTTGGGCAGCATGGGTAGGCAACTCAAAATGCGTAATTCAGAGGCAAGAAAATTCCTAGACTTAGCAGCGATGCGCGAGCACCCTCTGTTACTCTTTGAGAAGGACGAAGGGCCGACGGCCATGTTTTGGCACTTTCACGTTATTCTTCAAGGCGAGAACTAGGAGAATTTGCAGCTAACGGTATTCAAGCCATCTTTATAGGATTTGTGCTGCAAATTTCCCAAAAATCTTTCCCGATTTAAGTTACCTTTGGTTTTGTGTGAATTTTGTTGATTTGGTTGCCTTTTTGGCTGTTTCGGGAAAGAAATCTGCATTGCAGGACTTGCAGTTCTACGCACAGGGATCACGTGTTAGTGGAAAATACCCCTTAACATCTTGGGTAAGTTCTTCTATACTTTTTCTAACTGAGTATTTTCCGTATAAAACGGTACATTAATAGATTTATTTGGGTTTTCTTAAATGCGTTGGACAAGTCGAATTTCAGTAAGAATTAATTATTAATTACCCTAATTACACCAATTTAAGGGGTTTGTTGTGGCCAATTTATTGCGAAAATCGCAGTTTTATTGAATTATTCTTTTTTTGTTGTTTTTTTTGACAGTTACGTTAATTGGCTACTCTAATTAGCGTTAAAGTTTTAATAAATCGCCATTAGATGGCGCTTGTGTATGTGTATATATTCTTTGTTTCTTTTAGTATTAATTAATTTTCTGGGGTTAAATTACCTTCTTTTGGTAATAAATTTTTAATTACTAAGTTTTCTTGTCATAATTTTTCTTTTTGAGATTTTTATTCAGGGTATAAGTATCTGGGTGACTGTTCGAGACCTATTTATTATTTAAATTGTCAATTTAGTGGGCCGGAGAGGCTTTTGTTATACTTAACAAAAATTAGTTATTTATTTTTTTTTACCTTATTTAATTATCATTTATCAATGATATTTAAGTTATTTTTATTTTGTTGGTATCTTCTAATTCTACAACATAGAGTGTTTTTTTTAAGACAAAAAAAAGCAAACAAGTAAATATATCGTCATTGAACTATTTAAATTATCAGTCAAAAACCTACTTATTATTTGTTTTGCCAAGTAAAAAGAAAGATCAATAAATATGTTTTGGGTTTTTACCTACGATTAAATACAATCATATGGATATATTACCTTTTATTTTACACTAGTAAGTGATTGTTAATTAACTTTTGGTAGCTAGGGAATATGTTCTTTTTTTTTGGTGCCAATGGAATAGGGCATAATTTTTTTTTGTAAACTAGTTTACTAAAACAATTTTATTTTTTTGTTATCTTGATTTAATGGGATTTCTTTATTGTTATATGATTTATTAACGTTGCTTACTTAATAAGTAATTATTTTTTTTTTGTTTACTGAAAGGTCTCGAACCAAGCACCAGATTTTAAAGTTACTTTTTATTAACTTTTTTTAATGGAACACATACAGTTTGGGATTTGAGGGAATTTTCTTGGGATTTTTAAAGTCGCTTAATTATCTTACGTTTTATTGGGTTTTAATTAGTATTGAATTTTGTAGGGTTCTTCGGACGGGCCATTTTTCTTCGGACGGGCCATTATTCTGTTGGGCCATTAATTAATTTTGAAACGGTTTTCGTTTTGGTTTGGAGGGGCCATCAATTAGGTGGAAGTTTTTTTTTTGGAACGGGTCAGAAGGAGTGACCATCTAGCTGGTTAATGTGTTGTTTGTTGTTTTGGACACCATCGCTCTTCACGGTGTAGTGGCTGGCACACCCGCCATCACTTGGAATCGACAAAACAGGCAACATTAAAATTAACCCACTAACAATCTTTAATAATAATTTTTTTTAATTAAGAATTTAGGTCTCTACCATTTAAACTTTTACCATATTGTTATAAGTTATTTGCGGCCCCTTTCTTTTATTTTTATTGTATTATTTTTCTTTTTTTGGTAAATCTGGTCATTAAATTTTTGTTAATTAGATAATTATAGGCGGTAATCTTAAATATTTTTATATTTTATATATATTTTTTTTGTAGACTTATATTTAAAAAATTATTCTTTTCATCAGTATCGAAAATTTTAACAGTTATTAAGCGCATTCGCCAATTCATTTTTATTATTTATATATATTTTTTTATAAACTTTTAAATTATAACTTTAAATTTTGTAATCTTATAACCCAGCATTCACCATTTTATTTTGAATAATTTTTTTTGTAAACTTTAAATTACAAATTTAGAATAAATTATATTAACTAGTTGTTTTAAATATAGTGTTTTATTTGGCTCGCCTAGTGTCTCCTTTTTCTAATGTTAATATTGTTTAGTAAAATTTTTCTTATCTTTGAGTGGTAGTAAAGTTGAACGAGAGTTCCCAAAAATTTGGAAGGTCTCTGCTAGGCCTGGCACCAAAAGCAGGGCGCCCACTTTAACCCCCCTACTTCCGGCAATGAGTTAGGGCATTTTTACGCCCTCTGCTACTCACCTTCAACTTTTTTTGTGCCTTTGCTATTTATTTGAATTAATTTTAATTTAAAAAAAAAATAATAATAATAATAATTTTTTTTAAAGGCTGCCAACGGCCAAATAAAAGTTGGAAAAGTGTTTTTAGGCTAAAACACTTGGGCTAAAGCAACTGCGTGACAATGCGCTGAGTTGTTGGTTATCGGCAACTCTTTTGGGCTATATGGAACGGGATTCGAAGCTAAGATGAACACAAGGCTTAACTCAAGGTGTTAGATACCGTGCTGATGAGTGAATGACATCCTGTGCCTTAAACAGGGGGGTTCGACCGAAACGGATAAATCCGTTTCGAGAGATTCCACTCAAGGTCACAAGCAGACAAAGGTGCGCCGACCGAAACGGGTGAATCCGTTTCGAAAGGTACTCCTGAAGTCACCGGCGCCTGTTTCCCGGGGAAGGGCTAATCCATCCCGAAGAAACAGGTGCTTAGGAAGGGATCCCTGATTCCAAACAGAAGGTGGACAGAACCGCCTTTATAGGGAAAAGGGTTCCCTGGCTTTAAACAGAAAGTGAATAGGACCGTTTTTATAGGGTAAGGCCGTAGATGCGGCCTCAGAAAGAATATCTGGTTCCTGTAACAAGGACCTGGTAGCTACCCACGTCTGCTCGTCATACTCTCCAGGAGACAGGGACACCAGAACACATATTGTGCTAGTGTCCGGTAGCGACACGAGTAAGAGGAGATGTAAAAACTCTCTCCTAATCTGGTAACGGATTCATTAGAAGTCCGATCCTATTGGGAGAAATATAAAAAGGTGTGAGCCACAATAGACCGAGCGGTCGCAGTGGAGGGCGTAAAAAGTCCACTCACTTTAAACCTTCACCTATCACCTAAGGGTATTAAGTAGTTCCTAATTTTAACTAATTGCGTAAGCTATAGGTATATGGTAACAATTGTTTACTAACAAACCTAAAAAATAGGATTAGGATATTGCATATTGTTTACGTCAATTTTCTACTAAAATTAGGAATTAAAATTGGGTTGCAGTTTAAAAAAACACATGAAATTCCAAGGACCGTCAAAATGTTAAAATTAAAGCATAAAGTATGTAAATAATAACTAAATTAAATCAAATTTGGTATAAACGTTAATTTAGGTGAACACAGTATTCACCTGAAGATGGCAATCAGTTGAAACGTTGTGTCATTTAAATAAATTAAGACAATGGAAGTCCAAACAACATCTTTAATTTAGCCTACTTCATTGTCTATCACCTTTCAGTAAAAACTAATAAGTATCATATTTTGGAAGTTTGGTGGTAAGGTTTTATATATTTTAAGTAAGACATATATTTAAGGGATATCATTTTTAACAAATGTGATTTTTATTATTATCACCTAAAAAAGTAAATATCAAAAACTATAATCATATTTTAAAACAATAGTACAGTTCTAAATATAATTATATTAAATAAGTTATGAGGCTTAGATTAATTTAGTTTATCGTTATACAATCGAACACTTATATCTAAAGCCCTTCATTATAACTACAAATAATAATTTACATACCACATGGCACGAATAATTTGGATTTTAGCAAATTTACGCGTTTTATCATCCATAATTTAGTAATTCCCGACTCATCAATAGGTTTTCCTTTCCAATCAACGTGATAACTCTGGAATTAATTTAATGGGCAGTTGTTGATTATTTTAGGGCCTGCGTTAAATGAATATATTGCTAAACGTTAATGCAGAAAATATATTTTCAAATAAGTATAATTTGGTGTCCCTTAAAGAAAATATTTTTAAATACACATAGTTTCAAAAATGTGCATATCTCTGTAATACAAGTATAGGTATACATTCTTTTCTTTCAAATGTTAGCAGTATATCCGTGTCTGTTGAAGTTTTTGCACTCCCCAGAAACAAAAAAAATGTGGAGTTTTATTTTAAATATTTTTTTATATTAACCATAATATTCTTGTCAGTTCTTAACTTGAATTCGTTCATCCTAGTAGCCAAATTTTGTTTGAAAATGCCCGGACGCGTTATTTTGATGTTTGATAGAGTAAGACTAGTGACTTTAGTGCAGGAAGGTGTTCTCCAAGCTGAAATAGCTAACAGGCTTCGCGTTAATCAAAGTGGTGTGTCTAGAATCTGGAACCGTTACCTAAAAACAAATGGTGTGTCTGATCGGCCTAGATTTGGACGGCCTTAAGTTACAAATAAACGCCAAAATCGTCCTATAACTTTATGTGTTAGACGTATCCCGAGTATGCCATACCTGCAAAATGTAGGGAAAAGTACAATTTCACAAATGAGGCGCTCAGAACCATGGTGGCCCAATCCACAAATTTGTAAAAATCTAGTTAATTCATTTTAATAAAGTTTAATTACAATTTTTTCAAAAGCATAGTGGTGCAAACCACCTTGTGTTTGTTGTTCATGGATGGCATGCTAAGTTATAATCGATACAAAAATAAGTAATTTTTTTATATTTGATTTACTCATTTCAAACTATATTGTGGTTTGGCCACTATGGTTCTGAGCGCCTCAAATTTTATTAGATAATAAAATTAGAGACAACCATAAAAGATAATAATTTTGTTTTATTATCCGACAAAGCTTAAAGATGATTCTTTTATTTTTTTTTTCAGGCGTAGCTTTATTTAATTTAAATGGAACGGTGAGTTCTCGAAATTGTCGTTGGTGGACTGACAACAACCGTGACTTCATCAATAAGACTCGCGATCAATATTCCTTTAAAACTAATGTTTTTTTCCAGGAATCCATGACCTCACAACGATATCTTAATTTTTTACAAACTCACTTATTTGATTTTCTTGATAACCTAACACTACATGAACGGCAACAGGTATGGTACCGGCAGGACAGCGCAATATGTCATAGTATGTTGGAAGTAAGGTAATATCTGGAAAATACGTCTAATGGAAAATTAATACAGAGATATTCAGAGATTGTTTGTCCAGCTAGGTTTACAAACGTGCACCATTTGGAAATAATTGTTGCGGAAACCATTTAGACTATAACTTCTAACATGATTAGAAATGTGTTAAAAGAATTTGTCATAGAAAGAAAACTTGTATTGAAAGAGGGGGTGGATACGTTAAGGCATTAGCAAATTTATGAAAAAGCTATTGGGACCAATTTTTTTTTGATAAAATATTTTTAAAAACTAATATTATTTAGCACTTTATTCAAGTTAAAAATTGAAAACTAAATTATTTTGCCATGTGTATTGGTTATTAAAGAACATCAGTAAACTGTTTATTAGATATTAGTTTACAATTTTAAATAATTTTTTGATAACAATTTTTGATATTATAACAAATAAAGGTACATTACTCTTGAGCAAAATTTTTTTAAAAAGGGGTTTCCTTATATCGGGAAAGGCGAGAATTTTAAGTGGAACACTCTTATATATTTATTGTTGGTGTTTCGGAAGATATATACAAAATCTTTAATAATTAATACCCTTTTTTTGTAAATTTTCTTAAATTCTACCCTACATCTTTTAACCAACTAAGAAGTCTCATAAGTGCAAAAAGAATTTATTATTTAGAGCCCAGTACAAGCAAAAACACTTACAACGTTTAGAAGAGAGGCATTATTATGGATTATTTCTCTACAGAATTTTGTGCGGAAAAAATAATCTTACAAAAGAAACAATATATTAAATTAAAATAATTTTTTACCCTTGTATTTAAAATAATATAAAAAATAGTAATGAAGTACGAGATTGTTGATTTACTTTGATTATTACGGCATTAATCACATAGTTTCTGTTAAAGCTATTAGTCAAATATTTTGGTTTTTATCGTCCTCGAAAGCTGTTTTCTAACTGACCGACAGTTGTTGGTCGACACTCAGTTGTTTTTTTTTAATAGTGTACAGGCTCCAAATGATATTTTTTATAAATTTGTTGATACAAATTTAAAAATATATTGCTACAAAAATATAAATTAAAGCATAACTGGTTTATTTTTGGAACGTCTCAATTTTTTCGGCAATTTCCAATAAAAAGGATTTTGTATTTATTTTTAGTAAAAATAGAATTAATTTAATTCATATGAGGACTTTGCAATTTAAATAGAAAAGGATATCAATAAACACCTAAAATATCCAATAGTATAATTTTTGGCCAAATTATACTATTTATTACTAATTTTAATTCATATTGGTAAAAAGTTAAATCATATTTAACATCAAAAATATTTACAAAACAATTGTAACCA
The DNA here is from genome assembly GCA_019359885.1 of Listronotus oregonensis. Taxonomy (NCBI): domain Eukaryota; kingdom Metazoa; phylum Arthropoda; class Insecta; order Coleoptera; family Curculionidae; genus Listronotus; species Listronotus oregonensis. The sequence continues at coordinate 90,222 of JAHBCN010002131.1, forward strand.
ATTTTGATGTTCAAAGCGGTAGATTTTGACAGATTATTGACCATTTGTGTTTTTGGCATTATAGATATTTATTGTTTTTTTTTCTATTTTGTAATTTAAGTCCCTGATTCTTCATATGAATTGAATTATTTATTTTGTTACTTAAAATAAATACGAAATCATTTTTGCTGAAATGTACCGAAAAAAATTGGACGCTTTTAAAAACGAACCAATAAGTAAGGTGTCACATTAAAAAATGGTAATTTTATGTCGTATCTCTTTTCTTTTAACCCAAATAATTTTTCAAAGTATTTGTTCAGACTATACGGGTAAAATATACAAAAAATACAATTTTATACTTTTTGAAACCATGACCTTGTAAATTATTATTACACATTAATTTATTCGTAAAGCTGTAATTAATAAATATAAACTATTTCTTCAGCCGAACGCCAGACAATATTTTGTACAATTTTGTATAAAAATGTACATCGGTAAAAGCTGCTTAGTTTTTTTCTATGCATCCGACTTACGGCACATCTTGTAGTTTAAAAGTCCACAAAGTGGGTTTCACGAGATCAGCAGATGTTTTATCGTTTGAACAAATTTTTAAATAAACTGAAAAGATATTCGAATAAACTGGAAAGATGTGCGGTCAGATAAAATATTCCTTTAAAAGTTTATATGTATCACAATTTTTCATGGAAATCATATTACACAGGTATGTTAAAAGAAATAAACATATTTTATAGACATAAAATAAATGTGTTCGTATAGAGATTCTTCCTAAGTTGCGATAATTATTAAATAAATTGGTTTGTTTTGATCCTCACAATAACATGAGATATGCGCTTTATTATTATTATTATTATTAAGAATGGTATTTAAATAACACCACCTTTTGACCAAAATTTTAGGGGTCTGTATGCAGGTGACAATGGATATAACCATAGATTTAAAAATATTATTGTAACGAAGTATACAGGGGTTTCCACGCTTTGCGGTAATATTTACTGTCACTCCACCACTTATAACAAATTATACTACAGGATATTTAATTGGGATCCTACCATATGGGACACTTTACTACACCCCACATGGGAGTATCCGTTTACCAGCCTTCAGACTCAACCTCTTAACTGTCAACCTCCCGGACTCCCGGAATCTCGTAACGTTTATCTATTAATAACCTTTAAAAAAAACTAAAAACATTTTAAATTGTTCTCCAAAACGTGATCGAACAGCAAGTTCGTGACCCACCTTTTACTGTATTTGCTTAACGCTGACCTGGTAAAAATGTTTATGAATCCTAATTTTGGGATTATTAAACCAAATGCTATTTTTTTATAGTTCACAATATTTTTAAAGATTTTATACAACGACTCAGTAAAAGAAAGTTCACGAAGGCTTCAGCGTTGTTACTAACGTCTCATGGGTGTTTTAAGTGAACTAAAAAACAGTTTATTACGGGACTTAAAAAGATGGAAGGAAAGAAAATACCTCAGCAGGCAGCACATTCCACAGTCTAGACACCCCAAAGGCAAAAAAACGAATAAAGTGGGAAGTTTGGGACCTTTCTAGATGATTTGTAAAGGCATGTCACTACAATGTCGTGTTTTTCCAAATACTTTGAAATTTTAAAATTACTGAATATTCTCATTACCCTGCAAACAACGAAAAAAAACATTAGCCAATCACCAGAAGCAAAAGTTTTAGATTTTTTCTTTGAGATAGTTGCACACGTGCGGATTTTGAGTTGTCCAAAAAAAATTTCAATGCAAAAATAATTGTGTTTTTATTGGCAATCCGGTTCACAAACGTTTCTATAGTAAATTGTTTTGAACTCAGAAAAGCTTGTAGAATATAATTCTGGATGTTGCCAGGAGCTTTGTTGGTCCATTTATTTTTTATACCACACCCCTTTAGATCAAGTAAATAGACTGAATAAATGCTTTAAAACTATTTTAATGAGTGTTTTAATGACAATATCCAATTGTTTCTTATGATTAAAGATACCTGTAGCTAGTCAATTGTAACAAAAAAACAAAATAATTAAAATAAAAACAAGAACTGTTGATAAAAAACTATTTAAAGGAATAAAAAAAATACAAAAATTATTGACCTATATCAAATTTTTTTTTCACAGTGTTTTACCTTTCCAAAATCTGGTGCAAAATTGTTTTCTCGACCATCGATTTCGCATTCCCAATTTTCAGAAAAGTACGCGTCTCGAAAGCGAGAAATCGAATTTTTTCAAAGAGCAAATATCTTTATTTTTTAATTCTCTATCCGATTGTTTACTTTGTTTTTTTACAAATCCAAAAAAATATATTAATCGCTTTGTTTATGACAGCTGAAGATTATTAATTAGATAATTTTTTTTCTTCGATTTTTCTGAAAATTTGGGGTAAGGGCTCCCGATTCGATCCCGCCTATGCAAATTAGAAACTTCCGAAAAAAAAATTGACAACTTCTTTATGAGACACCTTGTCACGTACATATACCTAAAACGTCAAGACGTACAATAAAGATCTTATTAATTTTTAAGCTATCTGCACTCCAAATGATAGTAGCTGTCAAATTTTGACATTTGGACCAAATCGTCAAGAGACCAAAAGTTTTTATTTTTCAATTCTACGTATCAAGATGAACTGTTTTTTCGATGTTTTTTCAAATTTTTTTACTTTCTTCCGTGCAGAGCGGAATGAGCGGTAAGAAAAAGGGAAATGGACCAGCATAGCTACCGACAACATGGGTTTTTCGTTTGTTTAGTGTCTAAGGTAAAAGAATGTGAGCATAGTTGCCGGCCTCACATTTTGCATACTCAACTTCCCTTGGCGCTATAAGTATTTATTCGTCAATGATATTAACTGATCCGTTAGAATCCGTTTTATGCCATTGTGGAAAAAATTAGAAAAGTCTGGAATTGGCTGAAAAACTCTTTTAATACAGGCTGCAAGAAAAGTCCAAAATGGACGACCTCACCATTTTCAGGACAGTTCACAATAACCATGTCAAAATGAGGAAAAACTAAGGTAATGTATTTTAAATTAATTATTAACTTAAATTAAATAATTCTAATTTGCTACATTTTTATAAATTAAACACATATCTTTAAAGTCCGTAACATTACATTATTATGGCCATAATAATATGGCATTACTTTCATACCAAAGGTAGTACTACAAACGTAATAATATGAAATTAACTAAAATAACATTATAGATTATAAGATTATGTACCTTGGTAGACTTAAGGGCATAAGATGACAATTTACCTTCTGTTTTTTATTTCCACTTGGCTTTAGAGCAACTAAGGTGACTTAAGATTGCAAGAATAATGTACAAATACTTTTTATTGTGTGTTGATCATTAAACAAAAAACATGCCTATTTTTCTTTTTCTGCATAATTATTTCACAACACAGTACATATTTTGTTAACCAAGCAATTATATTTCTGTTTATTTTGTATTGTTTGATGACTAAAAATATTGTTTTTAAAAGATTATAGCTCGTCAAGTGCTTTATTTGAAATTATTTACTTTCAGATGTTAACTGGCTTAGATTTAAAAAAAAGGCTTGTCGTAGCTTCTAAAGTTGTGAAAAAATGTTCTTATATTGAAAGAGTTTTTCTTGTTATTGCTTTAAATTATTTTAATATGCGATAAGTATTTTACAATGTAAAATAAAATAAAATTCAGAATGTTTAAAATAATTGCAGTTTTATTTTTATTAATTATTTATATTAATTATTATATAAAATTTTAATTACTAGTAGGTATTTATTATTTTTTTATGTTTAGTTTAGGGATGTTCGTTTTCTGGACTTTTAGAGCTCTAATATTTTCTTAAATCCTTACGTTTCTATCAAGCTCCTAAAAATCAGACTTTTAAAGTATAGGTTAAATTTGATTATAACCGAATTTTATAATTCGTCAGCAGTGCAAAATTGCTAAAACTTTTCACGTTATCCAATAACACAGCTTTAAACTTCTTTAACTATCTATTATTTAGGAAACTTTTATTGAAACTTATGGACGGCGTTGAAAAGTGGCAATAAATCGGATTTTCTGGGGATTAAAGGCTATTTCGTTAACTATAAATCCTCGCCCTCCATTACTTCAGTAGCTTATTTCGTATTTTGCCAGTTACCATTAAAAAATGCTGACTTGCCTGACCCGATTTCTTGTAGATCGATCTATTAACTTATTTTATGACTGGTTGGAGTTTCTAATTTAATTTTATTTGAGAACCAACGGCTTAAGGTAGTGGTTTCCTAATACGAAGCACTTTTTTAACATTTTGCCCGTTGTGAAAATAAATGGCGGCATCAAAATAAATATATATGAAATAAGTTTGGCGAATCTAATGTTAGTAACACAAAAATTTTAATAAAAAAATAGGATTTTTCAAAACATAAAATTTTCAAGGCATTAAATATTAACTTTTGGTACCTATTTTGTATCTGTAAGTATATTTACGTTTATAAGTCCTAAAAATAAACATTTATAGTATGAGTGAGATGTTTACGGACGAAGCAACAAAGGAGCAGAATCTGGACTTTCGAAAGGAATACTGTGGAGCTTTTTCGGACGAATAATTTCCAATATTTTATTTCATACTGTACTGTCGAACTTTATGTTTTAAAATACTAACATATTTTTAACCTGCTTTTATATCTTCAAAATAATTAATTGTCTGCTTTAAAAACGGATTTTAAAATTTTTGTTTACGAATGGAAATATTATCAGTACTGACATAAAATTTAAAATTGACGAAAGGATTGCGTTGATATATACCGGAAACGCAACTGTCCTGTTTTTATTTATGTCAAGATTAAAAGTAAAATCAGTTAAAAATATTGTTAAAATATGATTCCTGATTTAATTCTGCAAAAATCTAAAAAGGCTACAGGGCTGCTAATACCAAAAACATTGGCAGAACAGCTTGAGAATTTTTTTGTTTTTTGCTCAATGGAAATTTGAAATTTTAACCGGACTCAATACTGTAAAAGTTTATTTTCCGGACTAAAACCAAGTATCCAAAAGTGCATTTTACAGTACAGTATGAAATAAAAAAATTACAGAAGAAAACTACGTCCCTAGATAAGCACTAACACAGATTATGTGCGTGAAATAAGATGCATTTTACTTATAGATAATTAAAATATTTGGAGTTTGGAAAAAAGACCTTAACAAGTAGCAGATTTAATAGAAGCGAAGAAAACGGTACTTAATGAGATTAACATTAAATAGATGCATTGGAGTAGTAAATGCCGTTTGGGAAAAAAATTTTTTTTTCGAGAAAAAAAAAACCCCCCTGCTTCATTTAAAACCTTAAAAACAATTGAGCGATCCCGTTGTTATTTAGCATTAAACTTAATTTTTTTTGGGTGGTTGATCGAAAGTCCCCTTATTTGTTAAAATATCGAATAATTTTATAAGGATAAGTTGTTCAGAATTCAATTATATGGCTATGTGTAAAATTTTGAGCTATTTGGATAAAAACAAAAATTTGGGCATTTTTTTTCCACGAAAATATAATTGCTTGAAAAATTTTTCTTTACCATTTAGAAACAGGTTTTCCAGACCTAAACCAATGTCTCGGCACAATTTTTTTTACTTCTTTAGTTAATCCTTTTTTCCGAAGATCATTTTAAAAAATGGTATTATTCGGACACCCACGTTGTCGCATAGGCATTTTTAAATACGAACTAGGAATTTCAAATATTAATTATTTTATATATATATATATATATATATATATATATATATATATATATATATATATATATATATATATATATATATATATATATATATATATTAAAAATTTTAAAATTTATCCCTTTTTTCCCTTTGAAATCATTAAAATAAAAAATTAATTTAAATTGTTTAACTTAATCGTTCTACTAAATTATTTTGTACAAAATTATCATTTATTATTTGTAGTTATTATATTCCATTATATTCGCCGCCAGAACAAACTATCTAATAAATTAATGTCAGCATTGTCAGGTGTGCTAGAAAGACCTTTTGATGAGTCGCGAATCATTTATTATGCATGAAACATGTTTAACCCGAAATTGCTAAAATCGTGCCTCATTGTATCATGTTTGTGGGGTATAAATAATAAATTAGGTATACGTAAAATAAAGCGTCCCGAGTTTACTGTTGTAATAACATTTCTTAATAATGACAAATTACTTTCGTTTTAGTAATTTTGTTGTGCTTAAGTATGCAGCGTTGAGGCTGAGATTGTTTAAAATTTGTAAGTAAATATTTGTATTTAGATTGTTATTCAGTTACGTATTACGGAAATCAGATGGTAAAGGGCTTCGATATGTGGACTGCAAAATACGTCCCCAAAGATTCACAACAGGTCTTCTTTTCCTTATCTCACAAAACTAAAAACTTTCTTCCTATGGTCTTTCGCCTATACGTTAATGCTGGCTTACCAGTTCCTTTTCTAATTGACGTACATCAGTTATTGTAGGGGGTTACTGTTCTAGCTTTCACAAAGTTAATCCTAAAGTTCTTGCTTTGTTTCTTGTTTAGATTAACGATTTTCTCTTTTTTACGATCAATTTCATCCATAGTTTTTCCAAGGATTAATCCCATGCATAGTCTTTTTTGAAGTACCCCTTTATTCTAATTTTTAGTTTCTTAAGCCTTGCTAAGCCGGTTGTCAAAATTAAAAATGGTTTTTAAACTCCAAAATATTATCCAGTTTAATGCATTAAAAACCCAATCATTGTTACTTTCGCCAAAGCTGTGCAAAAAAAGAGTTATCTTGCCTTGTAGCCGTTACTTGCGAGAATAACATTAATTGATATACAGATAATACATCCGTAGCCACAGCAGATTTATATTTTTCTTTGAGCGAGAAAATATTTCTGCCATTCTAATCTGTATACTTTGTATTTAATCCAAATATCACCTTCTTTGGAATAGTGTTCCATATCTAGGAAATGACATCTTCAACAACGCTTATTTTTTTAAAAAATAAATTTTTAAAAAAAATTTTAATTTTTTATAATTTTTATTTTTAACCAGAAATTAAAAATGTTTAAAAATTGAAAATAATTGGAAAAAAAAAATTAAAATTTTGTTTTTAAAAGCCCCTTAAAAATTATTTCCTTTTAAAATAAAAGCCAAAAAAAAATGTTAAGTTTTTTTAAGGGTTTTTTTAATTTTTTTAAAATTTTAAAAAAAACCCCCTTCGCCTTTAAATTTTTAAAAAAATAAAATGTTTAAAATTTTCCCCAAAAAAAATTTTTTTCCCGGGGGGAGCGGACGACGGACGAGATTTTCTTTTTTTTTTCCTCTGAACACAAATCTGAAGTCAAAATTGGGGGTCAAACAAAAAATCGAGAAACACCCAAAAACCGATACGGTACATTTACTAGCAGAAGCCTGCTACCACGAAATGTTTGGGCTACGACTGCATAAACTATAAGGGCTACAAAAAATTTACCTGAACAAAAAATAGAGCTTTTTATATTTGCTTTATAAAAAATTATATAAACGTTTTTGATAAGATAAATATTAAAGAAGATAAACGAAAATGTAATTTTGAAAAATAATTTTAATCCAAAATAGGAGATTTTTTTTTTATTAATGTGATTTTTGTTTTTTATTTCTTTTATTATAAATCATTTATTTTATTTATTTAAATACTAAATCACTTAAAATTTGCCGAAAAAATCCAAAAATAAAAAAAAAATTTTTTTAAATTTTCAAAAAAAAACCCCAAAATTGGTTTTTTTATTATAACTAAAAAATTCATTAAAAAAAAAAGTTATATAACCTAAATTAAAGTTCTTGTAAAAATAGATAGTTTATGTTATGTAAAGTTTCGTGTATCTTTTATAGTTAAAAAAAAAAGATAATATCTGAAATTTCGCCTTTTCTCGATTTTGTTTGACCTCCAATTTTGACTTTGGAAAAAAAAATACGCCAGAATATTTTAGTCCTACACCCCGCACACATAACTTTTTCTGTGAGCTTGTGTTATTTTTAATACTTTGGAGTATCTCTAGTCTCACAAAAAAAATGTTAAAAAGATTATGATAAAAAAAATATAAATAAAGTTGTTCTTCTATTAGTTCCATTTTACTTAATACTTGTTAGCGAAAAAAAAAAAAATTCATTAGTAAAGAATATGGTGTAGTACATTTAGGACTTAAATTTCAGTAGAAAATTCGGTTTCGTTTAAAAACAATAGTTGAAGATGAGTTCTTCTAAATAAAACATCGAATTAAAAAAATAGCACCAATCGCTGCTGTTTTAAAAAATGCTTTAAGATCTACAGAAATTTCTAAGATTTTTAAACAACAAATGATAAAGTTTTAAAGTGGGTAACCTTGCCACAATTTAACTTTAAA